>JAOXOE010027547.1:0-18153 GCA_028565055.1 Phoeniculus purpureus | reverse complement strand
CCGGGCCCGGCGGGGCGGGAGTTGCCCTGGGACGGGGACAGCGCTTTGCGAGCGTTTCGCTGAGCGGCTTCGGAAGCCGATGCGCGGCGGCTTCGCGCCTCAGCTGCAGCTCGCACGGCTGCCCCCTCGGTTCCGCCCGGGTATCGTCCCCACCACGAGCGCTGGAACTCAGCCGGCGAGGCCTCGCGTCCTTTCGTCTGAAAGGGTGGACCTGGTGCGCTTGGACAGTACGTAACGATTATATCAACTTGGTTAATAAATCGCTAAAAATATTTCAACTTGTTAATGGTGAAGTCCTGCTAAAAGGTGAACTTGTGAGCTACCTGACCGTTAATAAATCCAGAGCTGCTACTAAACCATAGCTGTGTCGAATGCCTACCCCATGTGAGCCACACGCTGCTGTATATGCAGCACAGATGACTGTAGCTGCTGCTGCTTAGAAAGGTCCAGAGACACTGTCACTTTGCAGTGACTCCAGCTCTTCAGGGCTGGCATGGTCTGGGCTCCTGAGAGCAAAAAGCAGAGGGCTCTCTACATAAAGTAGTCTGAAACATCAGTGTGAGGACATGCAAAATCAGGCTTGCTTCACTCCATGTAGTTGTTAACTAGGTGTCAGTAAAATACTCGAAGGGACGAGCACTAGAGTGCTTCTAGACTTCAAATGAGTAAATCCCCAGGCTTTAAGGTGCCCAGTGCCTAAAGCACTTTTTAACTGATGCCTTCAAAAACCTGCTCAAGGCTAAGATGACGTCTGAGAGCAACATGGCTATAGAAAAAGAAAGAGCTACCACGATACTATCTTTTGCTTCCTGTTTGAGTGACTTTGTGCAGTGTTGGGATCTGCTGAAGTGCTCCATAATTGGGTGGAATTGATTGGTCCAGAAAGGCAAGTCCTTCCTGGTTTGTGACAAAACCAGATCTTGTTACTAGTACTCATGGCTTGAATTTCAGGCAATTGCTTTCTAACAGTGTGATATACATCCAAAATTAAAAGATGGGTGTGTAGATGTTCATGTAGCAGGTCCAGAGGAGCAGTGAGTCTAGGGAAGGGACTGAAGGGAAAGGCTGATGAGAGTCTTGGGGAGCTGGGGTTGTTTAGACTGGAGAAAATGAGACTTAGCATGGACCTTCTCTCTCTCTTCAACTCCCTAAAGGGATGTTGTAGTCAGGTGGAGATCGGGCTCGTGTCCCAGGCAACTAGCGTCAGGATGAGAGGGCAGGGCCTGAAGCTGCCGACGGGGGGCGGTTAGGTTGGATGTTAGAAAGCCCTTCCTCACGGAAAGGGTCATCAAACACTGGAATGGACTGCCCAGGGCAGTGTTGGAGTCCCCATCCCTGGAGGTGTTGAAGGACAGCCTGGCTGTGGCACTTAAGTGTCCTGGTCTTGCCGATGTGGTGATGTTATATCGTGGGCTGGGCTGGATGATCTTGGAGGTCTTTTCCAGCCTCAGTAATTCTGTGCTGTTGTCATGGTTAAGTCTGGCTTGTGTGCTCGCAGCGGGTCGCCTTGGCCATGAGATGGCGCATTCGTACTTCGTTTGCAGATGCTGAACTCCAGCTAAACCCAAACTTCAGATAAAATCGTATTGGTGTATTTTATTTGACTGTAATTGCTTCACTGCCGACAGTTTCTGAAACGCAAAACGAGAAGTCTCACCTTGAACCAACTTGCTGTCAGCTTTAACCCCCTTGACATTTCAGCTAAGGGGTTAAAATTTGGCCAATACTGCTTGTTATTAGTTCAGAAACAACAGAAGGAAAAAGCTGTGCTGTTGAAATAGCGATGCAGTGTGAAGGTAGGAAGTATAACGGGACGAAATGGAATGGCTGCCCATGAGAAAATTGCTTAAGACCAGAAAATGAGAAAGTGTGGGATCAGCACAACAATCAGCATCAAATAGTTACTGCCAAGGGCTTCCTTCACAGGAAAAATGCTGACTCAGACAGAACCTCTGTGTGTGTGGAACACCCTGTATGCAGTGAACCATCACAGGTGTGCAGCAGCCCCGTGATCAGGATACAACAGTTAAATCTGGGATGGGAACATTGACTGACATGGTCACTGTGAAGAACAGGGGTGGCTCTCTTTCCTCTGGGAAGCTAAAAATGATTAGACAGTGCTGATTCTGTGTCTAGAGAAGGATTAGTGCAAGAGATGTGACATTTGTTGACATTTGGCTTGCAGATTACTGTAGTAATTTTCTGTCTTCACTGTAAGCTCCTGGGAAACTAACTCTGCTTCCTTTGTGTGCTGCCGTTTGCAGTGGGACCTTGATCTGATTGGCCCTTAGAGCTACTGCAAAACAAGTAGAATGCACCTCTCTTTTGAGCCAACTGCTTAGTAAAACCTGCTTATGTTGTCTTTATCTAGAGTTTTGGAACTTGATGCATCCCAAAAGTGGGAGAGGGCTCAGGGAAGAGTGAATTCCAAACAGTTGTAAATCCTGCTAGGCTCATCTATGTGCTGTTAGTGGCCAGGCCTAGGAGAACACTGTTATTGTCACTGTGATTTCTGTTGGTGCTTGGTTTGTTACCTTTTTTGCCCTTTTTAGAACAGATTTTTAATGACTGGCTTGTTTATGCTTCATACTGTCAGATGCAAGTAACGGGACACCTGTGGTATTCATAACCTCCATAGCAGCTGTCAAATCTTACTGTCTTAGAGTGAAAAGACTTACGGTTCTGCAGACTGACAGCTGTGGCTTGTAAGTGTTTGAAGAAGCCCTCTGTGCTTGAAAGGTGGTTTCAAGTAGTAGCAGTCTTATCCTCTGATTGACAATGGTTTTTTTCATGTGTCAGGGCTGTCATCATTGCTTCCGTCTTTGCCTCTTTCCAATCAAGCAGAGAAAGCCACAGTTTTCTAGAGGCTCTAATGCAAACTCTCAAAAAGCTGACTTTCCCAGTAACATATTCCTCAAAAGCAGTTGCTTGTTACAGTGTGTATTCCTTCAATAAGACGTCTAATGCAATTAAATGTTTTCCTCAAACACGTATTGGGCACTCCTGTGCTTTGAAAATTCAACAGAAAAAAGCCAGAAGTGGTATTTCTCAGATGACTTTTTCCATGCTATAGAAACTGAAATTGGATGGAGCAGAGATCAATAATGTATCCAGTTAATACACTAACGTATAAATAACATGAATCATAAGAAATGAAATGACTTCACCTGACAATCTGGAGACAAATGCTGTTCCACAATACCTCAGTCATGTCAGTTGGAATTTACATTGCAGGCAAACAGTTGCTGACATGTGAACTCTGTTGTGTAAATTTCCCAGGAAGTGGGGACTCGCTAATATTTGCAACACATTATTCCCTTGGCTCAGACTCCCTTGCCCATTTCCATTTAGGGCATGCAGAAGAGTTTTTCTCCCCTGGCCTTGAGTGTTCTCTGTCCCTAGCAAGGTCACAGCTGTGGCATGGAATAAGAGTGATCCTGAAGGCAGAATGAGATAATGGAAAACTGAAATTGTTTCTTCTGGTCATTGCCTGCAGAAGAAATGCTTCTTAGATGTGGTGAAAACTGCTACTAGAGATGCTTGTTTCATTGTGTTTTGAAGTCTGTCTCTTCTATTCAACATGGGATCACTTGCTGGTTTTGCATGCAGAAGTCCCCAAACAGCTGAAGATACCTTTAGGTGTTTTTAATCTTGCTCAGAAATTGGCCTCTTGTCATGGAGTAAGTTATTATCAATTATCAAGTTTATCTTTTCAGTTTAATCTGTTTATATTAAAATGAATCTTTTAATTCCCAGGCCTTGACATCTATAAATCTAAGAACTCAAGCTACTCATCTGTATCCTACTGCAAGTCAGACTTTACATTCAGCAGCTGATAGCACTACGCTTCTGTTCTGTTTTGTTTTTCCTAAGACTTAAGTTCCTTCAGTTCATGTTCAACTTCTATCTGCAGTACAGAGAAAACTGTGTTGCTTTGAGAACAGATGTCTCCATGTGTTATCAGAGTAGGGTGTGGATACGCAAGATCCTCATATCAATCAGTCTTAGAGTGGTTGTCTGCCTGCAGTCATTATAGGGCTCCAGAGATGATACAGAATTCCTAATGCAGCCTGAAGGTGCTTCTGTCACTCTGAATATACAGGGAATCAGGGGAGATGGCCTGGTATAGCCCTTGCCTTTGAAGCATGCAAATTCTCTCCTGTGTTGCATACCCTGTAATATCCAGGCTTGGCTTGATAAGCTTCACAATTATTGCATGAAACTAGGACTCTTTAAAACTATTCGGAAAACCTTTGGAAAAGTGTATTTTGTATTTGTAGAGACTTACTAAATAAACTAAACCTCTCTTCTGCTCACTTTGAGTATTGTATGCAGTTCTGGGCCCCTCACCTCAAGGAAGAGATTGAGGGGCTGAAGTGGGTCCAGAGGAGCAATGAGGCTGGGGAAGGGACTGGAGGGAAAGTCTGATGAGGAGAGGCTGAGGGAGTTGGGGGTGTTTAGCGTGGAGGAGATTTAACAGGGATCTTCTCCCCCTCTCCAGCTCCCTGAAGGAATGTTGTAGCCAAGTGGAGGTCAGTCTCTTATCCCAGAATGAGAGGGCAGGGCCTGAAGCTGCCGAGGAGGATTAGGTTGATGTTGGGAAGCCCTTCCTCATGGAAAGGGTGATCAGACGTAGGAATGGACTGGCCAGGGCAGTGGTGGAGTCCCCATCCCTGCAGGTGTTGAAGGACAGACTGGATGTAGCATTTAGTGCCATAGTCTGGCTGATGTGGTAATGTTAGGTCATAGGCTGGGCTTGATGATCTTAGAGATGTTTTCCAGCCTCAATGACTCAGTGATTGTGTGGTGAAGTTTATATTGACTGCAAAAGGGGAACGAGAACTCCCATTTTCAAAAGGGGTTGAAAGGAAGACCCAGGAAACTACAGGCCAGTCAGTCTCAACTCTGTGCCTGGCAAGATCATGAAGCACATTGTCCTGAAGGCTTTAATGAGACTCCTTGAAAATAAGGAGGTGATTGGTGGCAACCAGCATGGCTTTACCAAGGTCAAATCATACCTGACATTAGATAGCCTTTTACAGTGGAGTTACAGCATCAGTGGTTATGGGAAGAACAACTGGTGTCATCTACCTGGACTTCAGGAGCTGCAGTCTCTCCTTCGATATAAAAGATTCCTGTAACACTGCCAAGAAGTTAATCGCTAATGAAGGTTAAATATTCTTCAAAACACTTTGAAAAAACAAAAGACTGAGCAGGAATGGGAAGCACCAGGAAGATGATTGCTGTCTGTTTTTAAGAAGTGCTTTGGCGACGCTCTATATTGCTATTCTTTTCCTTAGACTGTCTCTTGTTTGACCCTCCTTTTCTCTTTCTGAGAACATTGCCAGGATGTGCTTAGAGTGCTGGGATTCTCTTCTGTGGATAGTTGTTCCATATGGCTGCTCTTTTCCTAATGAAATTTCAGAGTGCACTGTTGTTCTGATGATGCTAACCTGTCAATTCAGGGGGAAGCAAGGGCTGTTTTAATTGTCATCTTTTTCTCCTCTGTAATCCTTGTTCAAACAAATGTTGAACCCTGCAATTATGAGAGTGAAAAATATGCATTGTTGCTCAGATTTTTTGACTTGTATCCTGTAGGTGATCAAGCTGATCCTTTCTCATGAATTGTATTAATATTTGCCTGGATTCTGTATGCTGCTGGTGATTCAGGGCGTCATCTCAAATTTTTTCTTTCCCTTTCAGATTCTTGAATCTCCTGTTTCTCTGTCCTGCTTTCTTATTGCACCTGTAGCTCTGTTGTTGGTTGCTTCAACTTCCTTCTCAATTTGTTTTCTTTTCTATCATCTCCCTCCATAGTGCACGGAACATCTCCACAGCCATGCTTTCATTTCAGAGGAGATCCTTAACCAACCTGTCAGGGTTATGACCAGGCTACATTTTGTTGTTTACGTGGTGCTTGGTGTCAAATGTGGTTGGTTTTCTTGTTCTGTTTGTTTTTTAAACTGAACTTTTCCTTAGGCAGTGACAAACTGTCTGATGCTGCAATGCACAAAGGAGCTTGGGTAGGGCAGCTGGAATGATGTTTTATCTGTTGGAATGGCAAGACAGATGGAACCAAATTGATGAATTCTACAAATTCAGGAGATGTTGGAAATTGTTTTGTAGTGGTGATGGATGCAGATTGACTAAGGTTATATCAAATAATAATAAGAAAGTTCAAGAAGGGACAGTTTTATCTTTTTCTTTAGCACAGTTTGTTACTTCTGACATTGAACTCCTTGCTCTCACTTTGTAAAACAGCTTTGTTCCTGTGTCAAGTGGCTCTTAATTGTGCCATCATTGTTCAATATGTTTTATACTTCGGTGTTTGTGTCCCAGACAAGCTCCTCATTTTTCCATCTGGCTTATCTGGGTCATGAATTCAAAAGCCTCCAAGAGACAGACTCAGCCAAGCTCATTTTCATGAGCTTGATTTGTAAAGCATGTGAGCATTCTGTGCTTTTTCACACGCCACTAAATTTAAAAAACGATGAGTGCTTCTGCAAGCACCAACAATCCATGGGCTTGTACTTCTCTGTCAGCAGATTCAGAGGAAGCAGTTGCATTCACATGATAAAACTCACTGTATCATATAGACTAGGAACAGCATTCTAATGGCCTTTCAGTATTCATCACTAGCTCTTTAGATCTGCAGTTGCTTTTGTATTGCTCTGGTTCGTATTCACGCTATAAATCACTGCTTTTAAAATGGATTAAAAAAACTTCTCTAACAGTCAGCAATTAAACTGTGAAGTTAATTCCTCAGGAATTAAGTTATATAAATTAGTTCCATTAATTAGTGAAATTAAGGCAGAGATTGGTACAAGCAAGACAAACTGCATGATGATTGAAGTAAACACAGAAAACACCAAATGAGGCAGATTCAATAGATGGCCTAATAAAACAATTTATCTTCCTGTATATAATACGTCTGAATCCGCTTAGTTTCTCTGAAGCACTGGGTAACAGGAACTTTATACAATCAGGCTATGTTTTTTGGGTAAGTCTGGCCAATGTCATGTCTGTTGTGTTGGGAGGGAAAGACAGAAGGTGTATGATGTAGATGACCTTGTTCCATATTGCTCTTTACAACTATCTGGAAGGAGGTTGTAGAGAGCTGGGGTCAGTCTCTTCTTCCAAGTCACTAGTGATAGACCAAGAGGAAATGGCCTGAAGTTATGCCAGGGGTGGTTTAGCTTGGACATAAGGAAAACTGTCCTCCCTGACAGAGTGGTCACAGGTTGGAACAGGCTGCCTAGGGAGGGGGTGGAGTCACTGTCCCTGCAGATGCCAAAAAACCACATAGATGTGGCCCTGGGGAACAGGTTTTAGCGGTCATGGTGGGGTTGGGTTGCTCGACTTGACGATCTTGGAGGTCTCTTCCAGTGTTCATGATTCTGTGATTGTCTATAAATGATTATCATTGTGAGTATGTTCTGGAGCTGTCAGAAATTAAAAATCAAGGTTGTAAGCCTCTGAGTTTAGAGATGCTTCTTGTTACTGTGATGGGCAGCTATTCTTAGGAGACGTTTAAGACCCTCCTGGATGTGTTCCTGTGTGACTTGGTCTAGATGATCTTGCTGTGACAGGGGGATTGGACTAGATAATCTTTCGAGGTCCCTTCCAATCCCTAATGATTCTATGATTCTAGGATGTGAGACTGGCAGTTGTTTGGGAAGACTGTAGCATGTTTGGGGTTCCCTCAATTGGCCGAAGTCAGGGTTTGAATGAACATGCCTCTGCTTTAAGGATGGCTGCAACTGCCCAGGCTGAAACTTGCAGTACATTTTAGAAAACAGTACTTGTGTGGCCTGACTTAACCAGCTGCCAGCTTTGCTCTGACTGTGCCACTGTAGGCAGATCTAGGCATGAATTTAGAAGTAGTATTTAGAAAACTGTCTTACTGATTGTTTTGGCATTTCCCTGTGCCATTCCTGACATCTGCCACACTCTACAATAGAGTCTGTTTCTCGTGGCTCTTAGGTATTATTTTTTAGGAAGTCAGTAGAAGACTGTCAAACTGAAGGAGCTTTGAGTCTTTCTCTACTTTATGCTGCAAGAGAATCATGATTCTGGAAGGGGAAGCATGTTCCAAACTCCTGGCTATCCCTTTATGAAAAGACTTGAGGTGCTGTGTGGGTTATTTGCAGTTGGATTTTAGACGTGTGCGGCTTGCTAAAAACTTTTTATTCTTTTTACTACCGTGACAGTGTTGCAGCTTCCGAGGCCACCGGGGCTGAGGTGCATTGGACTCATTTAAGGATTCACTGTCAGCTGGCATGCTCAGGCCTTCACTAGCTGTCAGTCACTGTGGTGATTTTGACTTGTGTGACATGAGGCCCTTGACATTAAAGCATCAGAGGTGGTGAAATGCTCTTGAGAAGACTCTGTAACTGAGCTTCGCTTGGCGGAGAAGCAGGGGGAAGCAGGGAGAACACTACTATATCTACCAGGCTGTGAGCCTTTAAGAGTGCAAGGAGTGAGGCTCAAATGGCAGTGACAGTCATAGATGAGGATCCATAAACATGTATTTTAGACGTCTGGGTTGTGGCCAATAGCGAGTGGAAATAAATGTGAGTGCTGGAGGTGAGGGGAGTATGATGTATGAGACGTTTTTACATTTGTTTCTTAAATGAGTTCTGCTGTTCCAAGTGCTTTCAAATATTTTTCTCTCTTGAAGCTGATGGTAATTTTCATTTTAAAATGAAATATTGCAATGCATTGATCTGTTTGTGAGAAGACATCATATACCCTGTCTTCTGACTTATTTATTGACGTGTTGTTGGTGTTTCGTAAAGCTTTTTCAATTACCTACTTGAAACATTGTTTTTCAGTAAACTTCCTGATTTAGTGGACGTGGGTTAGTGGGCAGGGTAGTGTTGGTTTGATGGTTGAACTGGATGATCTTGTAGGTCTCTTCCAACCCTAACCATACTTTAGCTTGGAGAAAAGGAGACTGAGGGGTGATATAATTAATGTTTGTAAGTATGTGAAGGGTGGGTGTCGGAGGATGGAGCCAGGCTTTGCTCAGTGGCATCTGATGATAGGACAAGGGGTAATGGGTGTGAGCTGGAACAGAGGAGGTTCCACACCAATATGAGAAGGAACGTCTTCCCAGTGAGGGTAACAGGGCACTGGAAGGGGCTGCCCAGGGTGGGTTGTGGAGTCTCCTTCTCTGCAGACATTTAAAACCCACCTGGACATGTTTCTGTGTGACTTGGTCTAGGTGGTCCTGCTGTGGTAGGGTGATTGGACTTGATGATCTTTTGAGGTCCCTTCCAATCCCTAATGTTCTGTGGTTCTGTGAAATCTGAACAATGCCACCCTGTCCCCCAAATCCCACTTTTTGGTTTGATGGCTCTCGAATCTTTATTTACTTTAATATTTAATAACTAGATATTTTGATCAGTTTTGTTTGCTCTTAGTAGAGAAATAAAAGAAAGATGTTTTTACATATTCCAGCATGATTCTAGCACATGTTTTGGTATCACTGAAAGCCTGACCAGTTTGCTAATTATTCTCTGTCTCTTGCAGTAGCCATGAGTCCTCCCAGTAGTTCAGGGACTGCATATTAAAGTAGCAGAAAGACCTTGAATTCTGTGGTGTATTAAAGTCTGTAAGGGCTTAATGTGATACTTTCCAGTCTGAGACACAGTTATGGACTGCTGGTCAGTTTGGAGGGATCTGTACAGCTGAGCACAGCTGCTTCCCTTGTGGAAGCTGTTGTATTGAAGCAGGAGGGGGAAAAGTCTTAACTGGCATTTATCTTGGATCCCCATGGGTTGTCTCCCAATTTACAGAATGCCTAGAAGAATGCCGTGTTCCCAAATAACGTTTTCTTGAAACAACTGCTTGCATAGCTAGTCAGCTCAAGTTTTTCTTGAGCATTAAAGGATACCTTTTGAAGCTGTGGAAGGCATAAGACACCTAATAGGATTTTCACCCCTGCTCTAAGGAAGCCTTGGTGAAAGCAATTCTTCTAGTGTTCCAATTGCCCTGCCTTAAGGGAATCTTCCTGTAGTTGAAGACATGAGCTTTTCCCCCCAACCTGTAAATAACACTTTCACGATAGAGAATATTACAGTACTTTTAAATATTCAGAGAGGTGAAGTCTAATCTACCTGATTTTTCCCTTTAATTTTAATCCACAGTTTTTAATCCCTCTGAAATGAACTGCAGAAAATGCAAATTGAAGTCTCTTGACTATCTGTGTTTCCCATATGGGGACATAGATGGAGAAAGGTGCTGAGATTTGCATTGGAAATGAAATGTCAAGTTAACAGTCAGTTGTCACAGTAAAAAGATGCTTTGAAAATTTGATCTGGTAACTCATGAAGATTTTTGGTTGCTAAGTAGTAGTCTTACAGAATGTGCGAGTAATAGATTTTTCCAGGTTTGAGAATCACTTGTAAACTGATTATAGATCTATGAAGGTGCTTGGATCTAGGTGAATAAATTTAGAAACTGATGGTCTTTTGAACACTTTCAGCTTTAACAACAGTACAGACAGTGATTTTATACTACTGCACTGTCAGCTGTTTATTTCTCTATTTTTCAGTGTCCCTAGAAGATGGGCCAGCTATAATCCTGTACATTTTATCACAGATGTTTCTTTGCACTGAAAAATTCTTACTTGCCTGCTTTTTCAACTGATTTTTTTTTCTACTCAGGTTTAATCTTGGTTTTACAAGTTCCTGCCAAGCTGGCAACAAGCTTCCAATAGAGTTGTCAGAGTGATGAAAAGGCTTGTTTAATGTTTGTTGCTACACTGAGAATCCAATGTTATACAAAACATTTGTGATTTGAACAAATTAGAGTATTTAGAAAAATTTCCAAAGAAGAGAGGATGGACTCCCTCATCTTGATGGAACTCATTTAGCAAACCCTTCTCCATCCACCCAGGAGGTATCTCAGACTTTACCTCTCAAAAAATGTGCCATTGACAAAACTGATTGGATTGTGAAAATTTGGCTTTGACTCTCCTGGCAAAGACCCTTCACAAACTTTACCATTTATCTTTACTGAGTTTGTGACTCATGGGCTGACTTTCCAAGTCATACCTTGGTTCCGGAAAAGTCATCTAGGAGAATCACAGAATCACAGAACATTAGAGACTGGAAGGGACCTCGAAAGACAATCTCGTCCAATCCCCCTGCCTCAGCAGGACAACCTAGATCAAGTCACACAGGAGGCTGCTGTTCTGATGAGGTTTTGGAATTGTCTGAATATTTTTTCCTCCTCTTCTTATGCTGATGCTAACTTGATTGTATCTGCAAGTTTAAATTTAATACAGCTTGAGTAACATTTTTGCATCCATCTGGACTGGCTTACTTTTCTTTCATTCACCAGATAACTCTTGGCTGTAATGCGTTCATAGACATGACATTTGTCATCTCTCAGACTAGACTGAACTGGAAATACGGAGTTTTCAAGTTTGAAGCTCTCTAGCAATTTTAAAACTTCTACTGTAGTCCATGCAAGAATGGAATAAATTTAAAAGATGCTGGGGGCTTGTTTGTTTTCAAAGATCATGTCAAAGATGTGAAGTGATGGCCTTATGTTCCTGCTCTGCCTAGGAGAGAAAGTTGTCTTTCAGTACAAAGTATTAGCTGGAATACATATGCAAACCTCTTGTTTTGCATTTGTGTTTGTATCTGAAGTACTGACTGAGCACTGCTGGTAATTGATGACAGGGTGCCAGGGGCTGGATGTCAGTTCTTGTGTTGAAGGCACGCTTTGTAATTCCTTCTCTGACAAAATTTTTGAGGCTGCCTCCTGCATTTGAAGTCTTCAGTATCAGACATGAGTAATAAATCCTTCTAGAATGATTAGAATATGCCTAAGCTGCAAAGGCTGAATTTCATAGCTGTTTGGACTCCAGTATTTGCTTTCAGTTTTAAAGCATAAGATGAGAAGGCTTAGGGTTTTAGACTCACGGAATGGGGGTTATTTAACATTGAGTTTTCTCATCCCTGACTTCAGTGAAGCAGTGTGGTTCAGTGAACCAAAACCAAATAATTCTAAGGTAATGTTTGAAACAGATTAATGTAGGCTTTAGACAGACATAAACGCTTCCTCCTTGCCACCTTATTTCTCTTCTAGCTTTTCTGTGAACAGCTGAAATGAAATTTCTGTGCTAGAACTTGAACAAAAATAGTAAATGGCGGGGAAAACATTCTTTGGTAATACTTTACATCCAAATCAGACTTCTCTCTTCATGTGATTTGAGGGATGCAGCTGTTCTTTCAGATAGTTAATTCGTGTCACCCACAATTAAAATGTCCTTGCTATTTAAAAAAGTGCCTCTCAGCATGTGTAAAGAGGTTGTGGAAACAATGGCTTGTTCACAGTGAAAGGCTCTTAATGCCTTAGAGAAGACTGATGTAATGACTCAATTAGAAAATTCTGGTTTTTATCTGGCTTCAGATCAGGTCAGACTTTCTTGTATCTTGACAGTTAGTTTAAAAGCAGATCTTCTTGGTTTGGAGTCAGAGATTGCATGATACGTCCTGTCATTTCAGAGTTATACAACTTCTATGCAAGTATGGTCATACATTTCTATTTCTATCGAACATGGGACTTCCTGTGCCAGGTGCATCACTCCCCTTGTTACAGGTGTTCAGGGACATGCAGTCCAGGCTTTCTGAACTCCAGACCTTTGCTTACCTAGAAATAAAGTTGCATTATTTCTGATATTGCTGAAGCCTGTCACGAAAGCAACTTCCTGAGACTTGTTCTTTGCTGTTTAGCAATGGTTTGGAATACTACAGAATGATTTTGATTGGAAAGGACCTCAGACGACATCTAGTTTGCATCCCCCTGCCATAGACAGGGTCATCTGTCACTGGACCAGGTTGCTCAGAGCCCTGTCCAACCTGTCCTTGAACACTTCTAGGCATAGAACAACCACAACCTGCCTGGGCAACCTGTTACAGTTCCTCATCAGGATCACAGAGGAGAATTTTTTCTTAAGATCCAATCTAAATCTGCTCTCTTTTAGCTTGAAACCATCCCCCTTGTCCTATCACTAGAGTCTCTTGTAAAAGTCCTTCTCCATTTTTCCTGTAGGCCCCCTTCAGATACTGGAAAACAGCTATTAGGTCTCCCCTGAACAGAACCAATTCCTTCAGCCTAAGATATAGAAAAAACCCCCCTACTTATTTTAATTCAAGCTGATGAGAGGATTGAGTAGTCACAGCTCTTAACATCATAATAAAGGATCAGCAATATCGCCTTCAATTTAGTTTCAGGAATTCACTGTCCCAAATTGGACAGGTAGGTATCTTGCAAAATGTGGGGAAGTGGTTCCCCTTCTTCTGGTTTTGGGATCCTGCTGTACAAACTTCTGACTAAATGACTAATGGCTGTGTTTCTGTCCTTGGTCCGTGTTAGGATCCTTGCCTTGTAGGACTGCCTAGCTCCAGGCTGTGGCAGTGTTTTTGGCTGGAATTCAAATCCCACACTTCTCTGGGAAGCTGCCTTGCAAACAGCAGTTAGACCACTTGCTGGAATGCTGGTGAGCACTGTCCCATTTTATAGAATCACAGGGTTGGAAGGGACCTCCAAAGGTCATCTCATCCAACTACCCTGCAACAAGCAGGGCCATCACTCGCTAGACTGGATTGCCCGGAGCCCCATCCAGCCTGACCTTGAAGGGCTGCGGGGATGGGGCCTCCACTACTTCTCTGTTCAGCCTGTTCCAGGGATCCACCACCCGCAGATTTAAGAATTTTTTCCTGATGTTTAAGACCTGTGTTCAGTGGAACACAGGCAGGAACTGGAACTGAGCTTGCTGCCCTCACCAGTAGGACTGTGGTGTGTACTTCTACATTTAGGTCTGCAAGAGCTGTTGTTACTCCCTTCTGAACTGCAACAGCTTCAGTGAAGGAGTTTTGCATTTCAAAGTAATTAGTAGATAAGAAAGACTTCTGCAGGCTGGATTGCTGTAACAGTTGAGTAGCCAGACCACCTGCCAGCTAGACCTCAAATGAAGAGCTTTGCGTGATGTTTTGTTTGAAGTGTTTCAAGGCACATTTCACAATTAAAGGTTGGAAGTTTCAAGTTGGGGAGGCCACCTCTCTTTGGAGAGTGGAAGCAGGACAACTGAATTGCGCTGCTTGGTGCATTTAAGCTAAAGGGAATCTTTATATAAGAGATGATATTTTGATCCAGTCTGGGTAGTGTGAGGAGATTTCTTAACCCTGACTTAATATTTAAGTTACCACCTGTGGTATTAAGATTGAAACAGAAAAGCCCTCTGGTCTTGTGCAATTTGTAGTAGTTTGAAGATGCTGAACAACAGAGTGCCACCATTCTAAGCCTTGCTGTGTCTAGGTCCTCTGAAAACACCATGTTACCTAAATTCAATTAACATTTGTTCTGGTGCATCTGTAGCGCTTCAGCTTTCCATTTGGAAAGGTCTAAGCCATTCATCCCTTTCCTATTATTTGCTGTGTGCACAGATGTGCTCAGCATGATTGCTGTTGTATTCCTTAGAGATTGCCACAAGTCACTGCTGCAAAGGGTTTATGACATTGAAGTGAGTTTTACACGAGGACTACCAACACTTGAGTGCTCTTGCTACTCTGCATTCCAATGACTACCATTTTGATTTTGCACTTGGAAGGAAATTTACTCCTGTGAAGGTAACAGGCACTATTTACCTTTTTCTCTTTCCTTCTCCTTCTCTGCTTGTTGATAAATACATGAAATAACTTGACTGTTTTTTTGAGGTAGGCATCACAGTGACAAATTCCCCACCCCAATGAAACGAATAGGAATTGGCTTAGGATTTCACATTAAACTCAACATATGTTTTCAATAGTATCTGTTACCTTTGGAAGAGTATGCACCGTGTAGGTTGACACGCTTACTTGCCAATCTTTATTTACATCTTCCACAGCTGTTTTTTCACTTCATTCAAAACCAAGATGCTTGTAGTCTCGTATTAAATGTGTAAATGGATCACTTGCTTGTCTAATGTCTTTACTGCTGTTGCACATAACAACTCTGTTCATATGAGCAATACTTTGAGGCATCATACAGGCTGCTGCTGCAAAAGGGGTGTGCACTGCGGAGGAGTAAATGTGGTAGGGTCATGAGAACACTGGAAATGTTTCTCTTCCTTCAGAGAGCACTTTGACCACCTGTTTTGTTTTATACAGGCTGGATGGGGCTCTGGGCAAGCTAGTCTAGTGAGTGGTGGCTCTGCTTGTTGCAGGAGCTTTGAACTAGGTGACCCTTGGAGGTCTCTTCCAACCCTATGATTCTTTGGTCAGGTCTGTCTCATCTTGGATGGCAGTATCTTGGTCTCCTGGGTTTCATGACTGTCACAAGATTAAGGAAGGAATAAAAAAATCGTAGGAGAAACATAAAATCAACATCTAGCAGGACAATTAGCAGTCTATTCAGAGCTCATCACTGTACAAATTAAGATCCATTACGTTTTGCTACTATCTTTAATTTAATTAGGGTATCAGTTGCTCTGCTACTTCTTACAGGTGTCACAATATTACAGCACTACACAGAGGGGCTGTGTTTATTTTTGTCAGCACAGAAGGCATTATATTCACTAAGTAGTACATCAGGAGAAAAAACCTGCCTGTATTAAGAGACTCTTCAATTATTCCCCTAGGTCCAGATGACTTGCTCCTGTTTGTCTTCACTAGTCTTCATTATGAAAAAACTCAGCTTACCATTAAATGATAAGAAAATATTTTCCACTGATGATAGAATTAAAAGAAGTAAGGATAAGTCAATAAACCGTTATGAGACTGACAAACATAATTTCACGAAAACAAAGCATGGTCTGCTCAGAGGTGCCTTTGTGTTGCTGTGGTTTGAGGAAACTAATGAATTAGCTGTTACTTCTGGTTTTAGAAGACATAACATTTCCAGATGATTTTTAAGCCCTTCAAAAGTGGGGTTCAGGCTGGTCAGAATAAGCTGTAGGCGACTAGGCTTCAAGTCCCAATTTCTAGCAAAGTGACAGGTTCCTTTTGGGCATGATTTAAAGTGGTTTAACACCAGTCTGGTTCTGAATAGACTCATAGGAAAGGACACTGTGTCTTCATCAATAGATTCTTGTGGGCATTGGATAATTCCCCACGAGTTTTCAAACCTCAAGTTTCTGAAACTCATGTAGCTTAGTAATGAGATTTGTAACTCTGACATCCGAAGTTTCAATGTTATCAGGGGAATAATATGAAGATGGAGTAACTATTATTTCATACTGTTATTATAAACTATTGTTTTATTATAATTGATTTAAAGTAGAAACTGGAATAATTAGGTTTTAGTGTTCTGATAATGTTGGAATTTGACTGGACATACTTGAGTCAAATGGAAACTTCTTGCCCAAGTTTGAGCAAATAGAAAAAAAAATAGGGGTACTTGAGTATGCCTTACAGGTCATCCCTTATGGATAGAAGCTACTTGGAGCGGTACAGGACGTAAATTGAAGGACAGCACTCTTATGCAATCAGGCTGTCTTTGAAAGCTTCACTATGTGTCATCACCCTGACATTGCACAGATCAGGAGTGACAAGTCTAGCAGTGTTCTTTGGACAAATAATGTTATTTGACAGTAAACGTCTATCTTGCACAATAAATCCCCTTTCCTGACAAATCCATCAGTGTTCACTTGCCTAAGAATTATGAGAGCAATGCACACAATTGGCATAAAAAGCTGATGTTGGAAAGAGAAGGATCTGTGTGAACACCAGGTACAGTGTCTGTATTTGGCTTGTAACATTCTTGTACCAACAGTGGCATCCGTCATTAGGGATACAAATACCAAGAGTGGTGTGTTCTGCTTGACATTTGGAGTCCAACTCAGGTGGAAATGCACATGCATAGGTTTATTTTTAATGCTGATTCTCAATTTACAAAACCTCTGTCACTGCTCCGTGTGTGTTGATTAGTTCTACACATCCATAGGCTGTTCCCCTTACCTGTACAAGTTGATGCCTGTGTCCATGGTGTGTAGATCTGCATACGGGGTCAAAGCATCAGCTGCGTATGTGCTTGTAAAGGAAGGAGGCAAGTTCATCTGAAGGAAAACCATCAGCTGATGAAAACCATCAATCCTACTGTAGAGACATGAACTTTGTACAGTAGGGTTGATGGTTGGACTCATGATCTCAAGGGTCTTGGGATCCAACCTGAATGATTCTGTGGTTCTCTGAGGTATTCAGATAGGTGAGTGGTTATGAAAGGAAAACTACGAAGAGGGTGCAATAGATCATGGCACACTTGCTCTTAACCCATCTGTTTGCCCCTTCAAACTTCAGCAGTTATCCAAGGATCAAGGACAAGTGATTGCTTTAACCAGTCTGTGTCCCTGCCAAAGTGAAATGTACACAGCAACACACTAGAAAAATTTGTGATATCCTGAAACATGAAGTAAATTTCACTGTATTATTATTTCACTGATGGAACATCTCAAGAAGCAAGTTGTTACCAAGGTGTTATTTTTCTCATGTTCACTGTTTTAATTCTAGTCCTTGTGTGTCACACTGGTTAGATCTTCTTAGAAGTTCATCCATCAAATATTCATTGATACTAATGCTTGCTCTTCACTCTTAGTTAGCAAAGATCCATGTGTGTTAATCTTTCCACATAAATCAGTTTCTGTATCTCAGAATTCATGTTACTCCTTACATGACTTCACCACTCAGGTGGTGAATATTGCCAGAGTTGCACACAGTATTTCTAGTGGCATCACAGCAAACAGAAGTAATGATTATTGCTGTGCTGCACTGTTTCATCTCTTGTGATCACCAGGAAGTATTTAATAACCACCAGCAGTGCATCCTTTATCTCAGGTGTTCCTTCCTTCATTTATATCTGAATTCCTTGGGTTTGTTTATATTTAGCCATGTCACTTAAATTTTAGCAGAAAATAAAGCTTTGTCTCTGAGCTGCATCTGTGCATATTTGATTTCACTAATAGTGATCCTCAGCCTATAGATGAATTATTCTTACCTTGAATGAAAGATCTTAAAGCGCTTTTTACAGTGCTTATTTTGTTGTTGAAAATGGCAATAAATACTCCTAAATCCAAGTATCACAGAACATTAGGGATTGGAAGGGACCTCTAAAGATCATCTAGTCCAATCCCCCTGCCACAGCAGGATCACCTAGACCAAGTTG
>JAOXOE010027546.1:0-18153 GCA_028565055.1 Phoeniculus purpureus | reverse complement strand
CCCCTTGTCCTATCACTAGATGCCACTGAGCAGAGCCTGGCTCCATCCTCCTGACACCCACCCTTCACATATTGATAAACATTAATGAGGTTACCCCTCAGTCTCCTTTTCTCCAAGCTCAAGAGCCCCAGCTCCCTCAGCCTTTCCTCATCAAGGAGATGTTCCACTCCCTTCATCTGTGGCTCTGCACTGGACTCTCTCCAGCTGTTCTGTGTCATACTTGAACTGAGGGGCCCAGAACTGGACACACTATTCCAGATGTGGTCTCACCAGGGCAGAGGAGAACCTCTCTTGATCTACTAACCACCCCACTTCTGATCCACCCCAGGATGCCACTGGCCTTCTTGGCCACAAGGGCCCATTGCTGGCTCACAGTCATCCAGCTGGCCACCAGGACCCCTAGATCCCTTTCTCCTACACTGCTCTCCAACAGGTCAGACCCCAGCCTATACTGGTACCTGGGGTTGTTCTGAAGCAAACCACACAAACCAAAACACTTCCCTCTTAAACTGTTGAAGTATGCAAAGCACAGGAATAATGATAATGATGATCTTTCATCCTGGTAAAGCAATACGCCAGCTACAGATGTAGTTTATGTTTGGCAACAGCTCACAGACACACCTTTTCCTGAGAGGTTGGGAAGTGTAAATAGCATGTCGTTGTCCCTTGGGATGGAGAACAGCATGCTTTCCTTCAAAGGGACAGTGTAGTTTGAATGTCTGAGTACTCTCAAGTCCTTGACTAAAAGATCTATTTCTCTTACTTCCTCCTGTTGAACCTGTAAGAGATGCAAACACGTTGATGTTACCAAATTTGAAGTAAGAATGAAGTAGAGTGTCAGAGAAAACCAGTAAATACATCACAGAAAAGTTCAAGCTGTTAAGATTGAGACATAGGGATGTCCTAACACGGGTTTACCCTACCAGACTTCTGTACCATTTTAACAGCAGTTAGAAACTACTCTGAACAGGCTGGGTCTCTGGAGGTGTTTAAAAAATGAGTAGCTATAGCACTTGTGGCCATGGCCTAGTGGTTAGGGAGATGCCAGGATGAAGCTTGCACTTGATGATCCTGGAGGTCCTTTCCAGCCATAAATGGTTGTATGATTCTACTGCCCTGCAAAAGCAATGGTGGTCACTCTGTGGGCTTTTAACCAAGTCTTACACAGCCAGCACACTGCCAGAGTGGCATTTTAGGGCATGAACACTCAACTACACAGTGAAAGAGCTCTTGCAAACACTGTGAAAGTGTTGCCAAGGCAAGACTGACACTTCTGCTTTGTTTCAGCAACCCAAAGAACAGCTTGCTTCCTCCTGTCACCCTCACTGGGAAGAAGTTCCTTCTCAGATTGATGTGGAACCTCCTCTGTTCCAGCTCACACCCATTGCCCCTTGTCCTACCATTGGATGACAATGAGCAGAGCCTGGCTCCATCCTCCTGACACCCACCCTTCACATATTATATTTTGAGAACTCAGCCCTGCCTGTTTCAATCTCAGCCAGAACTGTAACCCCTCACGGGCACTGGTGTTTGTGCAAACACAGTTAGAATTTGCAGTGGGTTTTTTCCTGTTCATCTCAAAATCCATGTCATCAAGGATTTTATGCAAATAAATCAATTCCCTTACATTCAAAATACCCTAAGGCTAAGCTCTCAGGAGTGGTTACCTGCTTCAAGAGCTTGCCACTGCAGGCTGTTCCCCACCTGCTTGAAACGCTTTGTCAGCTTGTAATAAGCCATGGGGAAAACCTCAGGGCTCAGACCGAGCCCAGAGCCCTTTTATTTACTGTGTGTATTATTTGGTAAGTGAAGTCTTGCTTGCGAGTGTGACTTTGCCTGCAGAAACGTATGTGTCGGATGAGCGTGTGACAGTTAATGATATCCTAACAAGCTTAAGGGAAAGTCATCCACCACTTAGTTATTAAAATAAGAATAGAAGCATTAAAACTTGGAAGTCTTCATGTCTTCTCATGAAACACCCCTGCTGCTACACAGGCAACTCAGGCTGGTATCCTCTCCCTCAGTACTGTGCTAACTGCCTTTAGATTATATAATCTGTGCTCTAACCACCAGCTCTACCAGCCAGTGTAGGTAAACCTTTTAATCCTTGATAATTTTTTGCATCTACTGAAAAGAAAACAGAGTCTTGGTTTGTTGGGTTTTTTTTTTACCTGTTTTCCATCAATTTCTGTCACTTCTTCCTGAATGACAATCAGCTTCAGATCAGAACTGGATGCCAAAGGCCACTCGTGCACCATGATGCGAACGCTGACAGTTCCCAGGCGCTGCTGGTTTGGTAACTTGTCCAAGTTCTCCACTGTTAACACACAATGTCAGGGTTTTCAAAGAGAAGCCACCTGGCCAGAAAGCAGCACAGAACCACAGGGCACACAGCTGCATCTCTGATACAGATGCCTTTGCTCATGCAGCATCAAACCAGAGCTGCCTGAACAGTTGTACAGAAGTCCCTACTATGCTGGTGTTCTTAATGCTCCCAGTAACTGCTGTTTTAAGTGGTAGTAGTCTGGGCAACAGGCAAAACAGATGCCTTGTTTTTTACCAGTATGTTGCCAAAACAAACTTGGAGCAGGGCTTGTAACACAGCAGACAACAGCTGTGCTGAGGGAGCTTGCAAGCAGTGTCACATCCCTGCCTTTGAGGTTTGCATTTAACCACCCCCAGCAGCACTACTGGGCTCCACTACCACTGTGCTTCTATCTCACCTGTCCAAAGGAGCTTGTAAGAATAATGCACAGCCTAACCAGCCACCTGGGTAAATGTCTTAATTCACACAACACTCCCCTTCCTCTCAATACAGGAACGAATAGACTGTTCCCCACCCATCCTGCATGTACTAAAGATAACTGTCAGTTCCCTCAGACATCTTTTCATATGTGACCAGTGACACCTCAAACCCTTTGTCTTGCAGCGTGCAGATGGCGAGGTACGTGGATGGAGACTGGACTGGCTTGTTTTTAATGCAGTGTGCCACCGGCTGTGCACACAATGCTGGGGGAGGCTGGAGGACTGGCTTTCAGTTCCAAGGTAACAACTCAGTATGTTCCTTACTTTTATGCTGTGATCCTTTCCCTCATAAAGCTGTTGTCCTTGTTTTAAATACAGAAACACACTTGTTGGCAAAATCTAGCAGTATCTTACATTGTGAGACTAAGTGGCAGAAGAAAGAGGCTAGAGAGAAAAAGGAAGGTTCTTTACAGGTGGGAGCCAGAGCACTAACCTGGCTGCTGAATGTTTTCTGACAGAGCAGCAAGCACACGTTAAAGGACCACAGCTCTAAGATGCCAAGTAGCTGCAGCTCCCTGTTGTGCCAACCTTTCATGTGTGAGTGTGCTCAATCCACACCACGTTCAACAACAGTGAAAACACACGGTGGGAACTTCAGGTGGGGATATAGGTGTCCAGCATGGTCTGACAACAACATCAAGACAATACTGCTCTGGACACTTGGTCTCTAATATTCAGAAGCATGAGCATTTGTCTCACATTCAGGAGCACTTTTCACCTCTGTTAACACGTAACACATCTCTCAATTTCCTTTAGCAGTTTACAAATGTTATCTGAATCTGTTGTTGAGGATTTAGTAAGTGAAAAGTATAAACGTTACTTTAGAGAGAAGGACAAAGAGGTACCGTACTGTACTGTCCTGTGGACTCAGACCCAAACACAAAGATGGAGAGTCTCAGGTCCCTGGCTCCCAAGTTAAACCAGTATTTTTCTCACTGTTTCAGATTCACATTCATGGTAGCAGATGCAGAATAACACAGAACCACAGAACATTAGGGATTGGAAGGGACCTCAAAATATAATCTAGTCCGATACCTCTGCCACAGCAGGACCACCTAGATCAAGTCGCACAGGAACATATCCAGGTGGGTTTTAAATGTCTCCAGAGAAGGCGACACGATACCTGCTCACAGCCCCTTCCAGTGCTCTGACACCCTCACTGGGAAGAAGTTCCTTCTCATATTGATGTGGAACCTCCTGTGTTCTACCTTACACCCACTGCCCCTTATCCTATCACTAGATGACACTGAGCAGAGCCTGGCTCCATCCTCCTGACACCCACACTTCACATATTTATAGACATTAATGAGGTCACCTCTCAGTCTCCTTTTCTCCAAACTAAAGAGAGCTAGCACACTCAGCCTTTCCTCATACAGGAGGTGTTCTACTCCATCATCTCTGTGGCTCTGCACTGGACTCTTTCCAGCAGTTCTGTGTCCTTCTGGAACTACAGGGCCCAGAACTGTCACTGCAAGCTATAACATTACGATGTGGGAAATTAATAGGAATGACAGTAGAGTGCTCAGTGTTTCTCAGAATTAGTCAAGAAGTTCATATAGATATTTTTTGGAGTCAATTATGCTGTAGGTAAATGACATTTTGCCACATTTTTCTACCCTAGGATTGAAAAAAATAGAAGCAGTAGGAACATAACAGTCCCAGAAAAAGAGAGACAAATTAGCACTTTTTTCTTTCCAGAAAAGAAACGGTGTCAAATCAATAATTGATCATTGGAAGTGGAAAGGATTGGATTTCCAAATCCATTGCCTGGAAAGGAAGGGTTCAAGAAACAAGGTAATGGCTCAGAAAAGCAGTTCAGAAAAGCCATTATTACTCTGTAAGTAAAGGTCTGAACATAAGGAGAAGATGACTTCAGAAGCAAGGCTAGGGATTGACTGCACCTGATCCATCAAGAGAACATTCTGAATGCAAGAAAGGAGCATAACGGCCTTTACTTAATTGTACAGTCTACTCTGTGTATCTCAAAAAATCACAGTACTTGCTGGCCTTTCACTGAATTAGTGTTAAAAATAGCAGTTTCAAGGTAATTCCAAGTCATTAACCGCTGCCAGACACTAGATTCCTGCTGTAATACCCTTTCCAGCAGAAACACAGACACAGAAATAAGGTAATTATAAGATCTTCCTAAGAATAATTCACACGTTTGTTCTTGAATCTCTTTTTGGCTATATGCCAACCAACATAAGGACATGGCTGTCAGCAGGGTGGAGCTGCATCCTTCTGTTTATGTTGTCCAGCCTGTAGTGCAAAGCGTTCTTCTGAAGAGATAGGCACAGTCTGGACTTCAGATTTGACTACGTAAATATAAGCATGTGAACACGACCTGAGAACAAAGCAGCAAGATTATGTGAAGGGTGGGTGTCACAAGGATGGAGCCAGGCTCTGCTCAGTGACACCCAATGACAGGACATGGGGCAGTGGGTGTCAGCTGGAATATAGGAGGTTTCACATCAATATGAGAAGGAACTTCTTCCCAGCGAGGGTGACAGAGCCCTGGAAGGGGCTGCCCAGGGTGATTGTGGAGTCTCCTTCTCTGAAGACGTTTAAAACCAGCCTGGACATGTTCCTGTGTGACTTGGTCTAGGTTGTCCTGCTGTGGCAGGGGGATTGGACTAGATGATTTTTCAAGGTCCCTTCCAATCCCTAACATTCTGTGATTCTGTGATTTTAATAGTAAAATTATTCTACCTTGGGAAAGAATTTGCTTCTGCAGTGTTGAAGTTTGCAGAGAACATGCAGTCGTCGTAAGCTCTGGTTACTAGATAACAAGACAAATAACCCCAGGGGGGACATGAAGAAGAGAATACTCACATATTGTAGTCTGACACGTTACGTGGGCGACCCCGCTTTTCATAGGAAAATCATTGAGATACACCTGTCCGTTAGCATAGGTGATGTTAAAAACAACCTGGAAAGGAGACAGAGGGGAGTGTATGATGGTTCCTGGCCCCACACTGTGATTCTGGTCACTTCACACTGACTGACGTCAGACAAACCAGTAGTTTTGCTTCACTGCACATTAATTCACTGAATAAATAGAGAAACCTGACAAACCTGTCCTTTGTGAACTTCTCCGTCAGTTTTCGACATGGTAACGTTGACTCTGATTGCTTCCTGGAAAATAACAGGGAGAAGAGATGTAAGCTGCTGAGGAAACACGGGAGCCATTGCAGGCCACTGCAGTGCCTGCAGACTGTCCTGACAGAATGGCAATGGACAAGCCCCTCAGCACATTCCTGGGGTTCCTATCCAGCAGACAGAAGAAAGAAGAATACGCTTACTTGTTTCTTCCTAGAGTTGGTAAGTGGTTTCTTGTAAGAGGGTTTTTTTCCCTCTCTTTTTAATGAAGAGGATTGATGAGAAAGACGGCTATGTCCCCTTACAAAGGTTTTCTTATTCATAAAATTAAAATAATAGTGAAGCTAAATTCTCAGAACTTGTTGCACATGGAAACAGTGGAAGTCTGTCATATTAGCTTAAAAATAACAGGCACTGCAGGGTTATAGTCAGATTCTCTCCCAGCTCCCTCAGCCTTTCCTCAGCAGATAGATGTTCCACTCTATCATCACTGTGGCTCTGTGCCGGACTCTCTCCAGCAGCTCTGTGTCCTTCTGGAACTGAGGGGCCCAGAACTGGACACAATATTCCAGATGTGGTCTCAGCCGGGAGAAGAACCTCTTTCGTTCTACTAACCACCCCCCTTCTGAGAGTCAGATGCTCTAAGTCCTTGGAAAATTGTGTGTAGCCCACAGAGTTGATCTGGAATGGATGGGAAGGTAAACAGTAGAAGGCATGAAAGGATTATTCCTCCTGTCATAACTGAGAGAGGATGAGTGAAGGCTCTAGCCTTCACCAAGTGTCTCTTGCAGAGTTATCCCAGTGCCTGGAGTAAGTTTGGTGTAACTGTGACCACAGTATGGCCTTTCTCTACAGTAGTCCCTGTTAAACACCACCTTTCCTAAGGCATCTTATGGTTGTTGTTCGCTGGAGGCTGAAGACCTGGCTGCGGTGCCTCTACTACTGCCTTCAGTGCTGAAGGAAGCAGCCTTTGTAGTGAGTTTGGACCCCTCAATTGATGCATAAGCTCTCCTGAAAGTCACCCCCAGCGCTATCACACATATGTCGAAAAGAGAATTTCAGTACATAAATTCTAATTATACTCACTTTTAAGAGAGACTTAAAAATATTCTGCCTGAAAGCAAATTTTGATCGATTTTTGGCAGATTTTAATCGAACCTGAATTTTTCACATACAAAAGATTCTCAGTTACAGTAGTAACTATAGAGATACGGGAAAATAAGCTGATATTTCCTCCTTGTACAGAGTAAATAATGAGAGAACCAGCAGCAAGCAGATGAAGCAGAGCTGTAGGTGACCATATGCAAGCAATAGTCTCTGTGGTGTTGTCCTTACTCTACCATCACCTCCCCAAGAGCAGAGTCTGTTGTTTCCAGAACTCAGACACTGCTTCAAGTTTCTGTCCTGTAAATCTGGTGGGTAATTCAAGGCTCAGAGCTGGTGCCTTTGCACACTTTTAACAGTGGAAGGGAACCTGTGTTGGTCAAGGAATCTCTCCCTGGGAGGGGGCTGAGGCCCTGGAACAGGTTGCCCAGGGAGGTTGTGGCTGCTCCATCCCTGGCAGTATCCAAGGGCAGGTTGGATGGGGCTGTGGGCAGCCTGGTCTGGTGAGAGGTGTCGCTGCCCATGGCAGGGTTTAGGGCTGGGGCAGCTTTGCTCTCCCTCCCAACCCAAACCTTCCATGATTCCATGACATGCTCTGCAGTCTTTTCTGTGGACTTCTTTCCTCTTAAATTCTCAGGTGCAAGAGGACCTGCCTGGCTCTAAATCCCAGTCAGTGTGTGTTACGTTACCTCCTCTGGGCTTGATTCAGTGGGTGATCCTGATCTTTCCTGACTCCAAGGAGCAGGATGTGGCCCAGGCTGTAGACTGTCAAGTCTTCTGTTCCAGTCCAACCTCCAGCACTGATCGTGGTAATGTGAGAATTTAGAGCCAACTGCATGGCCATAACCCGACCTGCTGTGGTAGAGATCCCCTTCCCTTTTACTGCACCAGGGCTGTCTTTCCTTGACTGTGAGAAGTGCTGATAAATCAGTGAGTATTTTAATAGCCATCATCCAAACTGCAGGACCAAGGAGTCCTGGACACAAGAGGAGACTTCTTTGAAACAACAACAAAAGAACACACTTTAAACTTCTATTGTTGGACCTAACTTAGTTGCCAAAAATGTTATTTGATGTAGAAAAGGAGTCCTTCAGCTCCAGTATGTGCCAGCACAGACAGAACTTGCCTGGAAACAACAACAACAACAAAATGAAGGCAGTTTGGAGGCATTTCCTGGGAAAAGGATTCACGGTTCTGTTTCCATGGAAGCGACAGCACATCCCAAGTGGCATCGAGAGCTGACAGAGCGCAGCTAGGAGAGTTAAAGTGCCATCTACTCCTTCCTGGCGGAGCAGGGGGGCAGAGGTGGGGGGGAAGTGCTTTTAGAAAGGACATGGAGCAATGTAAAAGGACACATGGACATATGGTTCAGCGGAAAGGCTGAGGATGAGGGATGGTGCTTAGCTCCGCCATAAACTTCCTGTGTCCCTTTGGGCAACTCACAGAAGACATCTTCCAGCTCCTGCTGCAATCAATAATTGATTTCCTTGGGCTCTAAATCAGAGCCTTAAGCAATCTGGGCAGCAGTTGGGTCAGCTCCTTTGGCACCCAGGTGGTTTGTGAGAGTCCAAGTTCAAGTCCAGCTTAGTTTTCCTGTTGATCTTTTAATCTCTCCTCAGGAATAAAAGACTCTCTTAATTTTTGTGTGGTTGCTCTGCTCCTCAGGTCAAGGGCTCTTCCTGTTCACCTGTTCACATCTTCATCCAAAAATTGTTTGTTAAATCCAGTACCAGTAACTTGACAGAACAAAAGCTACGGCACCTGCAGGGGAACCTTTGGATCAGACACTTCAACTGTCTCAGTGTAAAAGGACAGGAGAAGGTCAAACCGATGCTGCTTACAGGTATCACACACATTTTTGTTGTGATGTCCCATGTTCTGATTTCTGATCCTTGACTTCCTTTAACCCAAAAAAGCTTTTTGTTTGAGAAAAGCTTTTTTTCTATGATGGTTACAGGGTGCAGAGAGCAGATTCTTACAAAATTCTGCTCCTTTACAGAATTCTGCTGTCATCAGTTGGCTGAAGCTCAGTCTGCCGGCTGTTCAGGCATTGCCTTTGACCTCTGGGACAGAGCGTGATGGGATCTCCATCTTCCCTCTTCTCCACAGCTGGACCAAATGGCTTTTTGGAAAAACAAACAGGAGGAACTGGTGAGCTCAGTGGGCAGCAGGTGAAATTCTCCAGCCTGTGCTCTACAGGAGATTTGGCTAAATGATCTGATGGTACTCAGTGACCTTAAAATCCAAGAAATAATTCCAGAGGCTCCCGTGTAGGGACTTCTGCAGATCCCCACTAATAACAGTAGCTTTGCACCAGGTCGTCGTTATGTGGTGAGAATCAAACCTAGTCCCACATCCCCACCCTTCGACGCGTTAATTAAGACGGCCGTTGAGTTTCAATCCCCTTTCATCCAAAGAGCAGCAGGCAGGGCGAAGAGTCGCAGGGCTCTGGGTTGCTGCTTGTTGTTTTGCTTCTTGTTTTGTGGGGTTTTTTCCTCTTAAATGGCTTCTGGCAATGCATTACACCCAGCTAAGTGCTTTGTTTCTCCCTCAAGTGGCACTGGGCTCCCTGGGGTTTCCCTCTGAATGCTTGAGGAGAACGTCCACTCGGGTTTGTTTTTGTTCGCTGTGTACTCTACAAGCTTTTGGCTGTCTTTGCCACAGGTTACTGCTACTTAAAAGAAATATTTTTAATTGCATAGTATTGATTTTCTTTTTCTCTTGGTGCGGTACGTGTTATGCTGTCGACGGAGTACAGGGCTGGCTCGTGCGGGTGGATTAGCTCTCAAATAACAATAGCGCTGAATGGGTTGCAAACCCATTCAGTTGGTTTGGTTTGTCAGCCTCTCAGAATTTTGCTTGGCTGTTGGTTGATTTAATGAAGGACACAGAACTGAGCCTTTTCCTCTTTCTCTGCTGCAGTTTCTACACTGATGTCACACAGAGAATCTATGATTCTATGCATAGGACACAGCCTTTGGTACCTGCAGTGTGACGTGATGATCAGAGGGCTGGAGCCCCTCCGCTCTGGGGACAGGCTGAGGGAGTTGGGACTCTTCAGCCTGGAGAGGAGATGCTCTAGGGGGACCTTCTAGCAACCTTCCAACCCCTGAAAGGGATCTCTAAGGTGCCTGGGGAAGACTGTTCCCAAGAGCAGGGAATGATAGGACAAGAAGTCCTGGTTTGAAGCTGGAAAAGGACAGAGTGAGGCTGGACAGGAGTGAGGTCTGGAATCTGAGAGTGGGGGATCCCTGGAACAGGCTGCCCAGAGAGGTGGTGGAGGCCCCATCTCTGGAGCCATTCAAGGTCAGGCTCTCTGGGGCTGTGGGCAATCTGATCTCGCAAGTGCTGGAGTCAGGGGGTTGGACTGGATGCCCTTTGGAGGTCCCTTCCGACCCAATGCAGTCTATGTAGCTACATGGGTTACGTGTTGGATACCTTATACCTTTATACCTGAATGTCATCTAGTGATAGGATGAGGGGCAATGGGTGTGAGCTGGAACATAGGAGGTTCCATATAAATACCAGAAGGAACTTCTTCCTGGTGAGGGTGACAGAGCCCTGGAACAGGCTGCCCAGGGGAGTTGTGGAGTCTCCTTCACTGGAGATATTTAAGACCCACCTGGATGTGTTCCCGTGTGACTTAGTGGACTGGATGATCTTTCGAGGTCCCTTCCAATCCCTAATGATTCTATGATTCTGTGACTTGGTCTAGGGGATCCTGTTGTTGCAGGGGGATTGGACTGGATGATCTTTCGAGGTCCCTTCCAATCCTTAATGATTCTATGCATCCTGTTGTACCCCATAGCTGTGGAGGAAGCAGGGGTAGGAGAGATGCTCCCGGAATTTTACATTGCTTCACCTTGTAAAACAAAAGCAGCTGTAGAGCCCCCAGCACCCCCCAGACAGATCTAAGTGAAAAAAACGAGTTATTTTGCCAATGGCTGGGTACAAAGAAGTTAACGGACAAAACTGCGTCGCGTGACCCTTTTCCTTTACCATTACGTGTTATGCTAATGTGCAGTTCAGAGCTGGTAAAATACATGTGTGTGTTGATACAGGACCAGGGAGTTCTAAAATTGTTTTCACATTTATATGTACAGCAATTACTCATTTTTTGGGGTCTTTTTTTCGCTCTGCCTCATAACCGGCGGAGTGGAGCAGACATACAGGAAGTTTTACTTTTTATTTCACTCTGGTAGACTTGTAAAGCATGTGGCTCTGGTGGATGGTGCAACAAGAGTCAAATGAAACTCAAAAACATTTCTTTTTATTGCGTTACTTGCAGCCCCATAATGCAGGCAGATACCTTTGGGTTGGGGAAAGGGGGGGAAGTGAAAGAACAGCGTGTTCTGACAGCTGACTGCAGGCATCTGATGACCCAACTCAGTCCTCGCACGCCAGTGTTTCTCTCTACCCTGGGCTGGTTGAATCTCTCTGATTTAGGGCACTGGAAAATGTAGTTTAGTTTTTTTCCAGCAATTGTTACTCCGCAAACTGCTCGGTAAGACAAGCCTACATGTTCTTCCGTGAGGTCTAATTAATTCATTTGCAGACTGTGTGTTTCTCCCCCTGCTCATTCTGCAAAGGTGCTAAATCTTGTAATCAGAGAGAAGGAACCTGAACAGATTTGTTTTCGCATTCTACAGTTGGAAGCTGATTGACTTAAACCCAGCAGCTCTGTGCTGGAAGAACAGAGATGATCTTGTAGACTTCACACCGGTGCTTTGGTCAGGACTAACCAAAGCCAAGCCCTCCTCATGCCTTGTTTTTTCACCTTGAACAAGTGCTCTAGACTGACAAGGAAAATCTGGACCTATTTGTGCTCAGTTCTGTCTGTAGCCAAGGGCAAGTTGTGCCACAGCTGCTGGGTGTCCAGAAGTGGACACTGAGGAAAGCCATAGAGTACATCTCTCACTAGTAATTAACAGCCTGATGCCGGTCTGCAGCTTGTATCTCTGTGTATGGCCAGAGATGAAGGTGAGCAGTGACGTCTGGCTGCATCTCCCATCTATCCTAGGAGTTTATCCTTGAGGTTCTGCAGCCTGTCATCACAGGTTTCCATGACAAAACCCAGGAGGGCTGTGGATCTGGTGCATGGGGACATCATTTAATACCACTAGACTTGGCAGTTCTGGGCTGAAGGTTGGACTTGATCTTAAACATCTCTTCCAACCAAGGACCCTTCTGGGATTCTGTGATCCTGGGAGGCTGTGTGGTCTCTGGAGCACCTGCTTTTATTGTGCACTGAGGATGGGTTGCTGTTGCTTGACCATCATTTTTAAGGGCTAGGTGGACTCTATGAACATTTCATCTACTGGAAGACATTGGTTTGACGTGGTACTCTGAGAAGTCATTTCATACTTGGGCCCAAACCCTTTGGCATTCCTTCATTTAGGGACAGCAGCTATTTTTAAGGTTCTAAACCTACAAACGCTTCTGTACTGAAGACACAGAGCTGCTGGTGTGGGATTGGTTGTAGGATCAAGGCCTCAGGTGTTTATTTTCTGCAGAAGCTGGATGTTCTGTACCCTAAAGCACTTAGTTAGTCTCTGTAAGCTGTAGGGTGTCCTAAATGAATGTGCTTAAACGTGCTGAAAGGCACCCAAACAGCTTCAGATGGCAAAGTACCTCTAGTGTTTCATCTTTTCAGGCACCTTCTGACAGATGAGCAGGACTAGCTCAAGCTCAAGTGCAAATGCTTATTGGACTCTAATCTGTCTAAAGTCATCGTAGCAGAATCACAGTCAGGGGTGCCTTTCAGAAGGAGGAGGAGGAGGCAGGAGAATTGTGAGGCTGCACAGCAGTTCCGCACAGATCATCCAGAGTTACTCAGAGCTGCCTGACCAGGCAGTTATTTCATTTCTAAAGCTCAAGGCTTTGAAAAAAACCAAAACAACAACTAAGGGAAAAGGCTGTTATTAACAGTAATTTATTGTGGAAAAATATTTACACAGATAAAAACATCTCACTTGGCATGTTAGGACCAGGAATCAAGCCCAGCTCTCGTCCTGTAGCTCTCATCTATTATTCATGCTTGCTGTTTGGCTCTTTTCATGTAGAGATCTCCAAGCATTTTGCAAATGAAGATGTAAATGCTCATCCTTGTTTTATACAGGGGTGGCTCACAGAGAGAGAAACAACAGCAGTGTAGGACCACTGGAGACCCGGAGCTTAAGCCTGGCTCTCAGCTGCCCCAGTCCAGCCCTATTGACTGGTGCCTGAAGATGCTGTTTTTGTTAAGGGTGAAAACCAGGATGGGATTAATTAGCTCAGAGAAAAAAAACAAGGAGAAGAGGTTAGTCTCAGGGAAAGAAAAGGGAGACCCGCAACACCAAACTTGAAAGGAATTTAAAAGAGACAGAGAAAGCAGATGTTGGGTGAGGAGAAAGCCAGGAGGTTTCTCTCTGGTTGAGTGTACGGAAGCCCTGGAAGCTGATGGCATCAGGACAGAGGCATCTAACTTGGTTTTGTCCTTTGGTAATTAACAACAAACATAGAATCATGGAATGTGTTGGGTTGGAAGGGACCTCCAAAGGTCATCCAGTCCAACCCACCATGCAGTGAGCAGGGACAGCCTCAACTAGATCAGGTTGCCCAGAGCCTTGTTCAGCCTCCCCTTGAATACCTCCAGGGATGGGTCCTCAACCACCTCCCTAGACAACCTGTTCTAGTGTTCAACCCCCCTCCTGCTAAAGAACTTCTCCCTAAGATCTCATTCCAATCTGCCTTTCTCTAAAGTGAAACCACTGCCCCTCATCCTGTCAGTCCAGGCCCTTCATAAACAGCCCCTCTCCAGCCTTATTGCAGCCCCTTTCAGGGACTGGAGAGTTGCTACCAGGTCCTCCTGGAGCCTTCTCCAGACTGAACAGCCCCATCTTAACTAACTTTGACAATGGGGACATTCCCACTTTCACACCTTATGAGGCTGCTGTTAAAATACAACCCGGTGTCCCTGGGCTCCTTTGTGAGCCGCCTGCCATAACACCCCGAGCACAAATGAAGTTAATGGTTCTGCTCCTGACTGTTGGTAGCGTGCCCACAGAGTAACAAATGGCCTTTCATGGCAGCATCACCAGCAACAGGCCTCGGTCGCTTTTTCATGTCACTTCCAAGTGCCTCGTTGATATTTGTTATGGATTTCCATTCTATAGCTTGTTATGCAGCCAGGAGAGCCGTGCCAGGTTCTTGGGGCTCAGCGTGCAGGGGGCGGGCTGAGCCGCGCTAGGAACTCGCACACTCGTGGTTTTAATATCTTTCACTTCAAAGCCAGGAGCTGATGTGATCTTTCATCATCTCAGCTGTTGTTTACCAGCTTCCTACAGACGCTGTTTGAACTAACAAACCCCACATTTCCTGGCTGGAGTGAGTAATTCCCTGGGTAGTTGCAATCTCTTCACTTGGAGGCTTAGTAGCCGCAATTGAATGATGCCACTAACAAGAAGGGGATAAACCATTAAAACGTTTTAGTATCACCTTTCAGGCAGGGAATAACTGGCCAAATTAGTCTGGTTTAGCTTCTCAGCGCTGCTCCTTATTTACTGCTTTGAGGGGAAACGAGCAGCAAAGCCAGGGCTGTGGTTGGGGTCAATTTTCTCCAGGTATCCTGCTCCCGGTACTGGAGCTTCTCCTTGTCACTGCTTTGTGAGCAGGGGTTGTTTTCTTGCAGTCTTTTAATTCAGCTGAAATCTAGACGTTACAGACGAGGAAAGAGCTGCAAGGTCACCTCTTGTGAGAAGATCAGAGCAGGGTCTTCAGTGCCTGTGACCATAGGGTGTGAGTGTCTGTAATGGACAGACTAGCACAGAAAGGTTCCATTTTTAGTTTCCCCTTTTCCTCCTCCTTTTTCTCCCTTTTCCTCAGCCTATCACCAGGCTGGTCCTGCCACAGAAGCCAATGAAACTTTGAAATATACTGAAACGAGTATATTTAATGAAATGGGGCTGGTATTGGTCTTCAAGCAGAGCAAGAAGAGCAGGATTATCATTTCTTGAGCAGGATAGAGCCAACCAGGACTTCTATCCCTGTATGAATCTTTGAAAGCCCATTCCAACCCCTTTGTGTGCTTTTATGTGTCTATGGTATCAATGTATTAGTTGGGAGCAATTACGTGGTAGCAGGATATTAATAGGCAGATAAACATTACTAATGGACATGGGTTAAGGGTGACCTGGCAGTTGTGGTTTGAAGGTTGGACTTGATGATCTTAAAGGTCTTGTGCAACCAGAGAGATTCTGGGATTCTGTCATTTAGCTGTGGAGACATCAGAACACTGAGCCTGTGCACCTCTCATAGATCCTGTCTTTGTCCCAAGTAGCTCATGGTCTGAGAGAGGATCTGTTGGGAAGAAAATCACCTAGGAAGTGACTTGCTGATGTTTCTTAGCCAATCAGTGGCAGTGATGGGAGCAAAACGTAGTTCTGCTGGGCGCTTTGTGCTCTATTGTTCTGTTTGGTGGAGTTTTATTGGTGAAGAAACGCTCTTTGGAGTTGAAATTTGGGATTCAGAGTGCTCAGGGATCAGTGCTGCCTTGAAAACTGTCTCTGTACAGGGTGATGTCTGTATGAGTTTCACAGTCCTGAAGAGCAGTGATGGACAGTGATCATCAGTCTGAAATGAAAGGCAATTCCATACATCTGAGTTTAGATAACATGAATTCCATGAAGATGCAAGTCATAGACTCATAGAAAGGTTTATCTAGAAGGGAACTCAGAGCTCATCCAGTGCCAACCCACTGCCATGGGGGGCAGCAACACCTCTCACCAGATCAGGGTGCCCACAGTCTCATCCAGCCTGCCAATCCCCAGGGATGGAGCAGCCACAACCTCCCTGCGCAACCTGTTCCAGGGTCTCAATCCCCTCCTAGGGAGGGATTTCTGCCTCAGATCTTATCTCTATCTCCCCTCTTTCAGCTTGAACCCAGCCCCCTTGTCCCAGCACCACAGTCCCTTGGAAAAATTCTAACTTTCCTGGAGCCCCTTCAGGCTGTAAGATGCCCCTGAAGGCTTCTCTTCAGGATCTGCATGGTAGTTGGTGGAGTGTGTTTGTGCTGAAGTGCCACCATTCCCTTTAGTTGCTCTGCAGTCTCCCCTCCTCCTTCTCCAAGCATTTATATGGAAACCTGTAGGCTCAGAAACCACGTAGTCACAGCCAGTGGGAAGTGCCCCTGTGTGGCTGCTGGCAGGTTACAGTCGGTACCTCCTGTTCTTGGACTTGTGTCTCCACTGCAGTCCTGCCCAACAAAAGTTTAATTGACCCGAAAGAGAAACTTCACTGGTTTTCAAAGCCACCAGTTCACCCAGCAAGGTAAACATTCCATGGGGAAACTTCCATGTTATTTCTACATTGACACTCTGTTTTCTTCCCCGGCCAAAAAGCCGCCTCTTAGAGCAAAATGCAGGGCCACTGTGTTGGAGTCTACTCTGCTCTTAATATTTCCTAGTAAAACAGTGTTCTAAAAATAATGTAAGATCATTTTTCTAAGCAGCATGTTTGGGGAAATGATGGAGAATCTTGTTCCACACAGATCCAAGAATAATTTTTCCACCGCTGAGGATGCTCGGCTACTTAGTCTGCACCAGAGGCCATGGGACCTTTATCAATCAAAGAGCCACTTTGTCATTAATTGGCATTTGTGAGTCGCACTGAGATTCAACTCCACTTAGAGCTGTGAAATAAGGGTCTGATTCTCAGTTACACTGAAGCTCCTTTGTGCACCTACAGTGGCACCAGGCCCCCAAGACTTCATTTTGTATCAGATCTTTCATAAAATCTATTCACCCAAAGTGCTTTAGGGTTAAAATTAATTCAGTTAATGAGTTAAATAACTGCCAAGGGAGAGAGAAATTAAGAGTCATGGGCAAGGGGGAAAAGAGATGCTTCCAGCTGAGTTTAGAAGAGAGTGTGAATGAGTTGAAGGGGAAAAGAGATGCAAAGAAGATGCACTGATGGGCAGGAGCTGCAGAGGAGAAAGCTCTGATGCCCTGGGGGTCAAATTATATGAAGGGAGGTGGAAGGGCCCTCTTTCTGCAGGAGAGCTGCTACCAGTGGAAGTGATTTAACACATTTTACAGAGGTAGCACAAGCCAAGGTTTTCACTCTCCGTAGCTGGTGTCTATAAAGTCTGCACAGGCTGTGCAAACACTCATCTTTTATTGTTTGTTTATAACACAATAGAAATTACTCTTGGAGTAGATTCCTACTGTACCAGGCATGTTAGGAAAGAAAGGACAGTCTCAGCTGGCTCTTCTTACTCCCAGGACCACTGGGGCCAGAGACAACTGTGGATACTATCATTGACTTTTCCTATTTTATCAAAGCCAGGGCTGTGGCAGGGCTGGGAGGAGACTCTGCCTCTGGCATACAATTGCAAACAGCGAAGGGGACTCTGTCCTGAACCCCTGGCTTCTTCCCACTGTTAGGTCTGGAGAGCTGCAGGTTCTCTCCAGGTATGACTATCCCTGTTCACTCTGACCTGCAGATAGGAGTGAGGACTGTTGTGCTAAAAAGTGCTTCCACCTTCCTTGCAAATATTTATTTTCTTCTGTTTAAATGTTCTCTTTCTCCTCCTCTTCTTTTCCTCCTCTTCTTCCTCTTCACTTCTCTTCTGACAGTGATTTCTTGGACTTAACTTCTTGCAAACTAGAGCAAGAGTCAAACTGAACACGTGCAAATCTTCCTTTCCTCTTATTTTTTAAGAAAGAAAATTTCACAGTCCCCACAGCAGCAGTGATTTTATTTATAGTTCGATATTAACCAGAACCAGAACAAAGGTACAGCACTTGGGCACAGAATGATGTAGGCAGGCACTTAGAAGAAGCCACAGAACATTTTAATCAAGCTGAGCACCACATCTTGAAACTTTACTGGAGACTTTGAAGCTCAGGGGTCTCTCCCGTGTTACCACTGCCTTGAAGCCTTGGCGGGAACTGCTGGGTGCTGTGGCTCTGGAAGCACCAGACCAGCGACCACCCAAGACTTGGAATGGACTTCTTTAGGATAAAAAGTGGATAAATCAGCTCCTCCCACATCTGTGTTCCTCTCTTTCTTTAGCAATCCTTCAGTTAATATCATAGAATCATTAGGGATCGGAAGGGACCTCAAAAGATCATCCAGTCCAATCCCCCTGACACAGCAGGATCACCT
>JAOXOE010027545.1:0-18155 GCA_028565055.1 Phoeniculus purpureus | reverse complement strand
TCCCTGGAGGTGTTTAAGGCCAGGCTGGATGAGGCTCTGGCCAGCCTGATCTAGGGTGGGATGTCCCTGCCCATGGTAGGAGGATTGGACTAGATGATCTTTCGAGGTCCCTTCTAATCCCTAATGATTCTATGATTCTAAGTTGGAGACAGGGACACAGACTGTATGGAGGTTAAGGAGTTCACTGCCTGAAGTTTATCAAAGTGCAGATTGACAGGGACTTAGATTCAGTAAGCAGGCACCAACGCCTAGTTCTTCTAGAGAGTGAGGGCTTTTTGGTCTTGCAAACTAAGGCACAAGAAGATTCATTGAGTGGAAGATGAAGTTAAACAAATTCAACCTTGAAGGAAGGTGCAATTTTCTAGTAGGGAGGGTAATTAAGCATTGCAACACCTTACCAGGAGAGGTGGAAGACTCATCATCATTCTGATTCTTTAAAACAAGATTAGCTATCCTTCAAAAAGACTTAATACACCTCCTAGGAATAGCTGTTTTGTCTCTGTGTTGTAAAGGGCTGGTGAGAGGTATCTGTGGCTTTAAAGCCCATACATCTCTGAATCATTTTGCAGATAAGGAGTTGAGGCATTGAGGGTGAAATTCACTCAGATGCAGAATTACAACTGTGTTCTGTACTGCTGAAACCCCTCTCTGTGCTCAAACCTGAAGTGATGTTGCACTCATGGGATGTGGGCACCCTGCTTAGTTCTTAACCCAGGAGCCTGCCCCTGAAGACTGCCTGAAGGTCAGGTCCTGAATGGTTATAGATTGCATCTTAGTAGACAAAATTAGTAGAAGATCATTTAATAAGATGAGCAACAAGAATAAGCAATTCAAACCATGTTTTATGCAGTTTTTAGTTATTCCTGCACATGAAGTTATAACCATGGAGGAAAAGGTCACAGTCTCAGACAATTTAGCTGCCCGGTGCATAGGTAGTGGAGCCTTCTATCCACCTTTCTGACCCCATCTCATGTGGCCTTCATTATAAAAGGCTGGCATTCATTTTGTGTAACCTTAGGTGTCTCCTCTTAAGCTGGGCACCTTGGAGTCTCTTTAGTGCTTGCTGCTAAGAAAGAGACAATATTAAAGGAGTGACTGGTCACAGCTATTACATATGCTGCCTTTAAGACATGATGAATCATTCCTTAGCAGTGCCCCAGTTCCTCCAAGGATTAAAGAGCTTTAAGAAAGAATCTAAAGTAGAAGCTTGATGGTCTTAGTTTGGTCATGTAAACCAATCAATATTATCTCAACACCTCTGGAAATTTAACCTTTATGTTTAGTTAGCTAGTTACTATAGATTAGCAATAATAATCAGCCATGACCCACATTATTTATTCATTCTGCTACATCATCTGCAGCCAATTCCCACCTGACAAAATGAAGCATTTGGATGCTTAAGATTGGAAATAAATACTTTGTTTTGGCTTTTGAGAAAAAATTTAGTGAGGTGTAGCTGTGCCAAAACTAGGTCTTCATCTTGTCTGTCTCTGTATTTTACATAATGTTGTGGCACACACAGTTATTTCCTGAACTTTAAAGGGAATCTGTCATTCATTGTTACCAATTAGATGCCCTTACAATATGACCTGGAAACTGTTTTCCTGACAACTTGCTGTTATTAATAACATGCACTACAGCTGGGGCATGCCAGCAGTTCAGGAGTCACAGAGCAGCATGACAGTTTAATTTGGTACCTTGATGAGATTTCTGTCTGCAGAGTTGCACAGAATATAAAAGACTCTGCTAGTATGACATTGGTAGAAGCATTTAAGGGATTTCCAGACTGTCTTTACTTACTTGAAAGCATTCACACTCAGTCATTTAGAAAAACATGCATTGTAGATTAGAAAATTGGAAGGGTCAATACTGATAACTCTAATAATTAATGATATTATTGAAGCTTTTTGCTTACTACACAAACATTCATTGACTAGTAAAACCACACTGTGTTCAGAGCAAGTAGGACCTATGTTTTCTTGTGGTTAGATGCAGTGCACTGGTGGAATCTTTGTCATGAAGTTGCAGAGTTATAGCTGTGTCTTCAGCCTCTTAAGTCTAGCACACAGGGCTGAAGAGCTGCAGGCATATGCAGGTGCTCACTAAAGCACATCACTGGAGAAAAAGATGGTTCAAATACTAGAAGTTATTTTGCAAAATATTCCCCAAATTTGTCAAACGAACAAATGACAGGTTTGCTCCTGCCACTGCAGACTGTCTGTTACTCTGCTCCCAATCTGTATTAATCTTGCAGCAATACCAGAAGTTGAACAGGAGCTGTCAGTGTGCACTTGTAGCCCAGAGCGTCAACTGTGTCCTGGGTTGCACCAAAAGAAGCAGTGACAGTTGGCTGAGAGAGGTGATTCTCCCCCTCTACTCTGCACTGGTTAGATCTCACCTGGAGTACTGGGTCCAGTTCTGGAGTCCCCAAAATCAGAAGGACACAGAGCTCCTGGAAGGTGTCCAGAGGAGAGCAACTACAATGATCAGAGGGTGGAGCACCTCCCCTTTGAGGACAGGCTGAGCAAATTGGGGTTGTTCAACCTGGAGAAGAGGAGGCTCCCAAGTGACCTTCTAGCAGCTTTTCAATCGCTGAAGAGGGCTACAAGAAAGCTGGGATAGGGCTTTTGACATGGGTGGTAGCAAGAGGACAAGGGGAAAAGGTTACAGACTTGAAGAGGGGAGACATGAGGAACAAATTCTTTCCTGCGAAGGTGGTGAGATGCTGGAACAGGTTGCCCAAGGGAGTAGTGAAGTGTTGAAAGCCAGGTTGGATGGGGCTCTGAGTAACCTGATGGAGTGAAGATGTCTCTGCAGGAGGTTTGGGACTAGATGATCTTTAAGGTGCCTTCCAACCCTAGATATTCTGTGAGTCTATGATACTGATGTCTTTGCTGTTGGGAGCCCTGTGGCTTAGAGTTCTCAAGGAAAGTACTGATGGTAGAGGAAGGTGCCATCATGTATGGGCTTGGAAAGTTTTCTGAAAGTTTACAGCTTGCAGTATGTAAAACTAAACACAAGAAACGAGTGAACAAATCAATCAGTGGGCAGATCAGTTCTCATTTTTGCTCTCTTTTCAGAATTAAAGTGACTACTGTACTTATTTTCCAGCTGAGAAGTGAAATTAAATTGTCTGGGTACTTGATGGCCCACTGTTTTTAGAAAGCTATTAAGATACTGCTATCAAGTAGAGGGCAGCTTTCTTGACCCTCTTTAGCTGGCTTATCTAGTGGCCCCCTGACGACTTCATCACTGTGCTGAAGGTGGATCACCAGAGGTGACCATGTTTAAGAAGTCTTCCTCTAAGTGGCAGTTTAGCGAGGGAGGGAACACACTGAACTGGCTCCTCAATCTGTTGGGGAGGATCTGAGGGAGGAAGTGAACATTATGTGTTGGTGATCTTGTCCCTAAGGAAGACAGTGACACAAAAGCTTTACAGTTACTCCAGCTCATACTTTGTCTTGGACAGTGCATTACAAACATTACTGTTAAGAAGTCTGTCTGCAATCAGAACATAAACCAAAAAGTCTTTATTGTAGCTGTTCTGTAGTGAAAGCATGGATTTATGTAATATTAGCTCTTCGGGGCTTCACTGACTCCTAGATCATCATTCCTACCTTATCCCTGAAATGCTCACATTAGATAAAACTTGATTTTGTTAGACACATTAAGGCCAAATCTTGTTCCTTTGTTTGTCTCCTCTTGTATCTTTCAGTCAAGGGAAACCTAATTGATCTTTTTGTTTGTTTTTATTTGAGCAAGAGGACACCTTAAGTACAAACAACAAAGCAGATTTAATGCTTACAGTATTTTTTTTTAAAATCACGTCTTTGGCAATAACATTTTGACCCAAGCTCACCTCAAGGAGCCCATCACATCCATGCTACTCTTTGGCCAGGAGTAGTGTTTCCTATGAAAGTGCTTGAGCAAGGGAAAGTATCCAGATGGACACAAGATCACAGACAGTATCTTACTTTTTGGGTCAGTGAATGGGATATGCAGATGTGGTATGAGGTTTCTGCTCATACAATGGCCGAGTATCTGGAGACAGCCTCGGGGTATTAAAGCATCTCTTCCAACACAGGGCTACTCTTGCATCAGCCTCCGTGTCAGGCAGAGGTTGAATCATAATATCATTTAGGCTGGAAAAGAGCTTTAAGATCATCAACTCCAGCCGTTAAATGTGGTGCTTCAGGAGTGCTCAGTCTTGTGTTTTCAACAACTGATCAGTGAAGGAGAGACAGGTTTGTTCTCCTGGACTTCCAGCACTTCCTGCCAGAGGTGTTTTCCCTTTTCTTTCTTTTGTTTTTCTTTCTAGTCTTTAGTCAATGCTGTTTAAAGGGCGTAAAGGTTCACCTTAAGGGAAATGGTGGCACATAGCAATTGTTCCTCAGAAAGAATCCCTTTCAGAAGCAGAGGGAAACAGAAAAGACAAATAGCAACAGGACCATCTAGGCAAATTTCTAGTTAAATACTTCTGAGGGCCCAAGTTCAGACACTTGTTCTGGGAGCAAACAGCCCTTTCCACATCCTGGCTCTCAGTGTAGTTACTTGCTCGTGAGCCACACAGGAGACTGAATTTGTGATCATGGAACGGATGAATGATCATCTTCTCTGTCCAGCTCTGAACCTTTCACTCGGATTTCTGACCCATTATTTGCAAAGAGCAAAGCTGCCCATCAGACAATGCCAGCAAATGAACCAAAAGGAGAACTGGTTTCACTCTGAAGTGAACCTATTGTGTGGGCACTTTAGAGTGTGGTGACAGCAGCTTAAGGTGCTCCTTTGTTTTTTCTTCTGCAGATTGTTCTTTTTAGAAAGCCAGCCCTGCATCCGATTATTTTTTATGTTCTGAGAAAAGGCTATGGGAATTGTTTATCTTTTTGTGTTTATGTTAGTTCTCTAATCTAAGCACTCATCCATTCAAAGATGAAAAAAAAGACTTTTACGGTACTCTAAAAAAGATCTTCTGCTTGTAAATCAGCATATCACCACTGAATTTTAATTAATTTCACCCTTGGCTAAGTAGACTGCAAGGGATCTAGGTAGCTGGGTGATCGAGCCTTTTGGTTTAGTGGATTATAATACACAAACCTACAGAACAGAAAGGAATGCGTGTAATTATAGGGCCTTGCTCTGAGATGACATAGCTTGTGTTGTATTTGAGCTCTCCAAGTATATTCATTTGAGATCTCCAAGTATGTTGGTCCAAAGGACAAATCCTTTTTTCTTCTGCTTTTGAGGTTATTGGTTGGGATTTTTTTGTAAAACTTAGTACAGATCCGATTTAAGGAAGGTAATACAAACAAAGAACAAGAAGATTTTATAGCAATGCAGATTTTGAAACAGCGTTATTCAAACTCAAGTGACTACCTTGCATTCCATAATGCAAGGAAATATTCCTACAATGTGTTTGCAGTGGAAATATTCCTACAATGCTTGTTTGCAAAAGAAAATAATGATCCACTTGCTGGAAATGTGCCTCCTTGTTGCTGCACAAAGTTCGTGAGGTGCTTTAATTCTCCGTAAGTAAAGGGATAACCCTCTTTGATTTGGGCACTCGATTGCAGTTTTCAGTTCTGCTTGGGTTTGATTCATGAAATGGTTGTAGGTTCAGGCTAGGAAAGAAGTCTGTGAGCGCTACAGCTGCATAAAACCACAAATAGTAATAAGAGGGTTAAAAGACTAAGAGAGGTAGTAGAAAGAGTCTTTCCCACTGTTGCACACAGGTCTGGCAGATCTGTTCAAGACAACAGTGTTTTCAGAGTACACTGACTTCAGATAGATATCATTAAATTTGGAGGGAAAGTTCTTTTCTGGAGGCCAGTGTCCTTTGGCTTCTGTCATGGTCCTTACACCTGCTACCTACTTATTGAATCCAGGCATCTGTGAGAGAGATCTTGCTTATTCACTGAGGGTTCCATTGAGGGGAAGGGCCCTGTGTGCTCCCTGATGTGGTTTGGCACTTAACCTTGCCCACACTTCATCTCAGAATCGTCTCCTGACTGGAAATAACAACTTTTTTCTTCTTTGCTTTTGCAGAAATTAAATTGAGGGGAAAACAGTCACATTATGACTGTAGTCAAGGGGAAAATTGCTCTTTTCATTCTGTATAACATTCACACACATAGGTGCATTAGTCAGAGTCTACTTCTAAAAATTAATAACAACAACAACAACAACTATACTGTGAGTGTGAATTTATCTCATTCAGCTGAAACTTGGGTAGTTTCCATGGCAGTTAATGGTACTTAGTAGGGCTCATCGTGAAAATGGTCTCTAATTTAACAAGAAGAGAATAAATGAGGAAAAATAAGAAAGGTTTTAAGACCTTGAAAACTGAAAGAATCTCAGAAGTAGTGTTTCTGCATCAACCCTGACCACAGAAGCAGAGGTCCAGGTGTAGTTATCAATACCAACAAAATTTTCTAATAAATTCAGAATAAGTATCAGTGGCACGAACTATTTCCTACAACACAGACACATCTCACTAGCCCAACATCTCAGTTCCAGTGATGTCAAGCAGAGTTTTCTCCATGACTTAAGAGAAACTAGGATTTTTCTCTGGTCTTTTGACTCGAACCCTGGGGTCTCTCCAGGAGGCTGGGTTCTGCTGGCCTCTAAAGCACCACTTTCAGAACAAATTTGCTGAGGTCAGGATGGTTGTGAACAGTACCTAGGTTTATTTTCCTTTCCCAAATGCAGTTTTCCAGCGATCAAGGGTGTGCTGTTACTGCATTAGGGAAGCTCTATATCCCATGTACACCCACTTTTGTATCGTCTTGAAGAAGGCATGGAGAATGGTAAATCATTTAATCAGATTTGAAATTTTTTAAACTCTGTTCCACTCTCCAGTTACAAGTCAGTCTCCTAAAGTTCCCCATTACGTTATTCAGAGACAGGCCCAGTTTCTAACTTTCCTTTTCCACTCTTGTTCTTACAGAAGTCCCTGACCTTCTCACTGCTCTTGCTGGTTGGCAATTGTTGCCAGAGGCAAGACAGAGAGAAAGGCACAAGCAGAAAGATTAAGGCAGGAACTTGGGATCTGGGAACTTCAGTTTAATTCCCTCCTCCAAGTTTTTACACTGCAACTTTGAAGGCATCCCTTTTTTTCTCAACACCTTTTTGTATTGATTCTAAGTCAGCTGGCTTGTGTAGGAGTAGGGAAGGGAGAAAATGAGAGATACCTACATGCTATCGCAATTGATAAGGTAGATCATATTTTTTTGAACCATATCAAGAACCATGCTTCTCCAACTCCAAACAAAGGTGCTGCTACTTTCTGGCAATGCCAGGGTTTGACTTGGGCATCGTCTGGAGCAGAGACTACAAAAGATTAACATTTCAGTCTGCTGAGCCCACCGGTGTAGTCTTGCCTTATTTCATAAGCTCTGCTGGAGGAATGAATTACTCTAGTTCATTAAGGCCCGTTTTGAATTGTGGTGAGAGGTCACCATATAAGTCAGCTCCAGTCTATTTTGCAAATAATATGGATTATGATAAAAGCCGTCTGGGAGGTTGAAGCCCAAGGATTTTGTTTTCTTTATTCTTCAAGGTGGGTAGAATACAGGGTGGGGAAACCCTGATCTGGACATTTCCTAACACTGCATAGTAGCCTATAGAAAACTCCTTTTTGTTCTTTTTTTTCTTACCCCATGAATGCGTGACCTCTTGATCCCTCTGACCCCTTTATTTTTCCCTTGAAAGAGCTAAAACTAGCTGTGCCCATACAAAATCTTCTTTCACTGCAGTTTTCTCATGATTGAATTCCCTGCTGTGTTTTTGTTTAAGTGCTCTGATGCTGCCCTTTGGAATTGGGCAGATGTTTGACTCTTTGAAATGACTGTTTTGGTGTTTTTAGTTTAGCAATGGCTTGCAGTTAAGGCATATTCATACACATCAGCTAAATGAGAAATGCTTCTGTACAGGCAGTCATGTCTCATCACCTGAAAGTACTTCACAAGTGATACACTGGGATATAGTAATTGATAATTTGCATTAAAACATACTCTGATGCACTGAATGCTGTGAATAATGAATGAAGGCTATCTCCATGTTGGGTGGATTACTGGGAACACGTTGATTACAGCTGCAGACCTTTTCAAACCGAACCATGTCAAACATAGGTAAGGGAGGGTAAGGTTGAAGGCAGCTGGCATATGATCTACTTTAATAGCTTATGTAAAACTGAGTGGGAGCCAGTCTTCACAGAAAACACATTGAATAAAGTGGAGGTGCTTCTACAACTACCAGTTAATTCTGTGCATGCATCCCACTGACTTTGTGGGAGCTGTGTTAATTCATTACTGTTGAAAGCAGTCGAAAGGAAAGGTAAACTTGGGTAATGTTTAGACCTGGAATTAGAAACACAGTTTTATCAGGATTGAACTAAATCCAGACTCTCGTCTACCTGACCCTTTGTCAGTTGAGGCTTCATATAACATTAGCAGCTAATTGAGATCAAGGCATCGTTTTTCTACTTGCTGAAGAAATAAACATGATTTTGTCCCAAAGGAAAGACAGTTTTAAGATTAAACAGAAGTCAGTAATATGCTGTCTGAGCAAAGTGATTAAGTGCTTAAGTTGTGTGATACTGGGCTTAGATTTGCTCTGAAAAGATGTATGAATGCCACTAGATCTGGCCAAAGCATCCTACATTCCTCATAATAGTGAACCAAGCCCTGTTGCATCCCTCTCTTGGCTCCATTTCGGGTGTGCTCTGCAAACAAGAGAACCTCATGCCCTGATGCAGACTCTGGCTGGATTTGGGAGTCCAGGACTCCACTGCCTCATCAATTCTCACCCATGTAAGCAATCCAAGTCCATATAACTTTGAGGTATGTCTGTTACTCAATTTATTTCAAATTTCATAGACTCAAGTACAAGCCAAATAAACCTGAAGTAAATAGCATTCAATCTATTAAATAGACATGTAGGCCACCCACCTTGGGGCAGTCTGGTTTAATTATCCACTTGAAAATGTGTCTAATATTTTCTGCACAATTTTTCCAACCTCTCAATGGAAAACAGATTCCACTGAACGACTGAACTTGTTCTGATCCCTCAGGAGAATGCTTAGGATGGGTTTCAAAATGTAAATATAATCCAAATATTTTAACCAAGAAAAAGATGTTTTATATAAAAAAATTTCACAAGCTCCTGTTGTGGAATCATTTGCATTCAGGCTCATCTTCCCATGGGATGGCATTACTGGCAATAATGAGTGTAGGCAAAGTGAAGAACAAGGTTCAGATCATGGTGAACGAAGCATGGACAACTCCTGTTCAGCTTACCCCTAGGAAATAATGTCAGTGAGCTGTGGCTGTAAAACAGTTCTGTTTCCTTCTTCATTCCAATACCTTTCAGTAAGGATGATCATTGCCCTTTCCCTAGCCCTGCATGTGAGATGGGGAGAGAAAGAGAGGGACAGAGACTTAAAATGTGCTGACTTTATCCTGGGAATGGATGCACTGAAGTAAATTATTGCCTAGTAGTGAATTATCATTTTTGTGAGATCTTAAAAACCAACAGCTGTGAAATTAACTTCTCACTGATTTTAATTGAGATCAACCTGAACTTAAAATATCAGAAATAAAAAGGTCTGTATGCTGTCGTGGACTGGCTTAAATGGGGTTAATTTTCCCTGTAGCAGCCCTCATAGTCTGTGCTTTGCAGTGGTAGCTAGAAAGGTGTTGGTGACAAACTGGTGTTTTGGCTACCGCTGAGCAGTGCTGGTACAGCATCAGCACTGTCTCTCCAATTTCCCCCTCACCAGCACACTGGTGGGGGACACTGCCAGGACAGCTGACACAAACTGACCAAAGGGATATTCCTTAACATCTGATGCCATCCTCAGCAATTAAAGCTAAAAGGAAGATGGAGAATGTACATCTGTAGTATCACATTTGTTTTGCAGAGCAAATGCTACCCATATTGAAACCCTATTTCCTGGGAAACAGCTGGACATCTCCTGCTGATGTGAAGTAGAGAATAAATTTTCATTTTTTCTTTCTTACTGCACATGGCCTTTGCTTTTGCTTGATTAAACTGTCTTTATCTTGATCCACAAGATTTTTTCATCTCGTTTTCTCCTCTTGTGTCCTGCTGAGGGGGCAGTGATAGAGCACATCAGTGGGCACCTGGCAGCCATCCAAGTTAAACCTACCACAGATGCTTATTTCCTAACCTGATGTGTGAGTTTCCTTATAGCATTTACTGCCTGTCTGTTTCTCCCATATCTGCAGAGGACATGCAGTGTGTTATGAAGTAGTGTAAGAGGTATCCTCAGATAGTACTGAAGTTCAAAGACATTCTGGAGACATTGAATACAACATTATATCATGCCATGTTTTCCTTCTGATATGAGTTCTGCACTGTTTACTTACTTATTTTTATCTGCTGTTTGTAAGTGTCACATCCCAAAAAGGACTTCTTGAAATACTTGCCCATACAGAAAGGATTAAAACCAGTCACCTAGCATACAGGATTTACATTGTGTTTTCCTCTCTCATCTACTGGTATTCAAGCTAGAAATTAAATCAATCCCTCAATTACAGAGACTCAAAGAATCACAGGAATGTTTGAGTTGGAAGGGACCTTAAAGATAATCTAGTCCAACACCCCTGACATGTTGTGAGAAAGTGCTGACATGTGAAGAGGAGAACCTATTTCATTTCAGTTTACCTCTTCCATATCCATAATTGATTAGATCCCTAACAAGTGACAGCATTGGCTAGGTTAGGCTCAACCCATCTCGTTCCACATTTTGTGATCTACACCATTACCAGCTGCTCCTTTGAAAATGCCCTCGTTGTTATTGTTATTGTACGTGACTCTCGATTAGCTTCTGTATAGGGGGTGTTATTTTAAAACCTGAGGCTGTTAAAGAATGGATGATCTTCACTAACATCTCAAGTAAAGCTTGTTTTAGCAACAAGATTGTGAATATTAAAACACAATCTGTGAAATTTGAGAGCAGACACTTAATCTTAGTTGTTAGGACACTTGCATAGTAGTTATAGTACTTACTGAGCACAAATATGAAATAAAAATTATAAAAGAATGGCAAGACCTGGACAGGCTGGAGAGCTGGGCAGGGAAAAATGTAATGAAATATAAAAAGGGCAAGTATAGTGTCTGGCATCTGGGCAAAAACAACCCCAGATACCAGTATAGGTTGGAGACTGACCTATTTGAGGGCAGTGTAGGAAAAAGGGACCTGGGAATCCTGGTGGACAGCAGGATGACCATGAGCCAGCAGTGTGCCCTTGTGGCCAAGAAGGCCAACAGCATCCTGGGGTGGATCAGAATGGGGGTGGTTAGCAGATCGAGAGAGGTTCTTGTCCCCTTCTACTCTACCCTGGCGACACCACCCAGCTTTGTGTCATCAGCAGACTTGCTGACAGTGCACCCTGATCCCTCATCCAAGTCGTCAATGAATAGATTGAACAGCACCGACCCCTGGGGCACTCCATGAGATACAGGCCTCCAACTAGACTCTGTCCCATTGACCACTACTCTCTGGCTCCTATCATGCAACCAGTTCACAATCCATCTCACCACCTGATCATCCAGTCCACACTGCCTCAATGTGGCTGAGAGGATGCAGTGTGAGACTCTATCAAATGCTTTACTGAACATCCACTGCTTTGCCATTGTGTAGCCACCTGGTTATGCCCTCATAAACGGCTATCAGTATGGTCAAGCATGACTTCCCCTTGGTGAAGCCATGCTGACTGTCCCTAACAACCCTCCTGTCCTTGATGTGCCTGGATACAGAGCCTAGGACAAATTGTTCCATCACCTTTCCTGTGATGGAGGTGAGGCTGACCAGTCTATAGTTACTCAGATCCTCCTTTTGGAAGATTGGAGTGACATTTGCTATCCTTCAGTCCCCAGGCATCTCTCCTGATCCCCATGACTTAGCAAAGACAATGGAGAGTTGCTTAGAAAGATTTCCGCCATCTCTCTTAGTGCATGCAGGTGCATCCTATCAGGGACCACGGATTTATGTACAACCAGTTTGCTCAACTTATCCCTAACCCATGGAACTGTAGGCTTCCACACAAGCACTTTGGCCTTCTTGTTGCATTCAAAATGTATAATTTCTACTGAAATCCTTTGTACTGAATTCTTTTTACTGAAAGAGCTCCCCTTGGGATCTAGATGTCTACTGCCAGACATTTTCTGGTTTGGTTTCATAGCCAGAACAAATGCTGAGAGTGTAATAGAGCACAGATGGCAATGCCGAAATTACAAGTAATCTATTAATCTTTAGGGGCTAATATCACAGAGTAAGGAGTGTAACACTCTTCCCAAGTCAATTGAAAATTCTCTACATAAAGGACAATTAATGAGAAATGAACAATTTGGTGTTCAGGAGAGATGAAATGGTTGAACCTCAGGGTATATCAAAGATTTAAACATTGGATTAGACTCTCTTCTGTGCTAGGCAGAAAATTATGTAGTTATACAGATGTGTGTAGTATCTTATACTCTGCGGTGCTGCTCTGCATAACAGACCTAACTTCACCCACTTGAGCTCTTTCTTTTCCACAGCATACTGATGTCAGTGAAAAAACAAGGTTGTTAAAGTCATTGGAACTGATGCCATCACAAAAATAGGGTTTTGCAAGTTGGTTACTAGAGCGAGCAATGCCATTGCTGTTGTGTTTATCACTTGCCCAGTTCGTTGTGCTCCGTATTACACCACTAAGCTCCTCTATGAAAGTACCTTGGAAGAGACAGAGCACAAAGATGATTGGCTGGGGAAAGCTTTTCTTTTTTAAAATTATTTCAATGCAGGTTTGTGTGCAGGAGCTTCTGAGATGAACTCTCATAATTTCTGTATTTTTTTGCAGTCTGTGTAACGATAGAATGGGGTTCATAGGAGCTACTTGTACCAGAACAGGGTAATACAGGGATTCATCACTTTGTTTTGATAGTTGTAAAAAGTTATGTCCACTTCATGGTTTTAGATATCAATACAATGACCAGGTTTGAGCCAAGTGTTGGCCCTTTTTATTTTTGATTAAAATGCTGCCTTTGATTTTATATAATCAGTACAAAATGCATTGGCCTGTAGATTTTACAGAAATAAAAAATTTCATTGAGCATAGTGCTTCCTTGGTAGCAATTTGTTCAAGGACATTATAAGCTTTTATTAAAGCTAAAGACAATTTACACTCATTTCCTCCTGTTCTAGGGAAGGTCAAGCAATCTGTTTATACATTATATGCTCTCACTTGAGATTTTTCTTATTCAAGGTGAGGAAAGATGAAAAGCTGTGAGTGCAGGTTATTTTGAATAATGTTTTTTTGGCAGCAGTTGCTGCTTTTTGTTCTTTACAAAATGCTTTCTCTTAAAAAAGGCAACCAAATAAAATAACCCTTAAGGAACAATAAATAGTGTTTAGATTGCTGTAAGGTGGGTTTTATTGATTGTGTTACATGCTTGCTACAAGTTTGGGGTAGTAGAGTGCTCTAGTTGTCATTGCCATGGCCTTGGTTTACTATCTAAGACCCACATATTTCTAAGAATGCATGGGAGGCATTTCAGTAGAGTGCGATAAGCTAGAGGATGAGTTTGAAGGAGAGAGCGAGCATTATCAGAGTGAGGAGAATGTAGAAATAGGGAAAATGTTTTTTGGTTTGGAAAAAATATGTTTGTTATTATCTTGCTGAAAGCCTGCTGTTGCACAGCAATCAAGGCAGTGTGGGGTTTTTGACTGCCTTGTAATATCGACAGTCTCCTCTAACATCACAGAGAGAAAGCTGCTTTAGGTAAATGTCTCAGGCATGCTGTGCCTGAGCTGTTTCATTGCTTCATCTTAATACACACATGCATGCAGATGGCCTGGGAATTGCCACATCAAAATAAATAAATAAAAATTAAATAAGCATTGGGCAGGATTCATCTGCATGTTCAGCAATATAAATTTTAGTGTTTTGTGAATCAGATTGTAGGCTAGATGGTGAAGACCCCTTTAAATTTGATCTATTCAATGTAGGCAATGAGGTTTAGAGATACGTTTATCTGACCTGGAGGTAGACACCTGCATCTGTCCAGCCAAACAGCTTTTTGGACTCCACTGACTGTGCTGATTAGGTCTCTTCTGACTGTAATTGAAGTGTAGACAGGCACCTGCCTCTCACATAAAGCTCTAATTTCAGGTGTCTGAAATTAGACCTTTAGACTACTAGAGCTGAAACAACAAAAGCTACACACTTCAAAAGAAAAGAAAATGATTAATACTTCATGACAGCTCCCACTAGTTTTTCCTAACTCCATCCTGTGGTCAGTGTACCACTCAGATCATAAAGACCAGTGATTTTTAGCACTATTCTAGTCGCTGGTTTATCTCAAAATTAGCCTTTGATGCTGTTAACCTTTCCTTACTGCCTTTGCTCACATTCAGATTATCAGTGATGTACCAGCATTAGGAGATTTGGCAGTAGGATTAGAGCATTGGCTGGAACTGGTCCAGCAATTAGCAGCTAAAATACACGATCAGACTTTGGTCAGTCACAGCGATTGCCATTATTACTCTTTCAGCGGTAGTTTTACAACAGACTTGACTATTTTTCTAAGTTTCTTTGCATTTCTGTGTGTGCATTTGTGTGTGCCTACATGTCTTCGTCATTATCTGTATTTCTTTATGGTGGGTAGAATCAGTTACGTATCTTGCTTAGAACTATTAGGCTGTTTCTTAAACTCTTCTCTCTTTCTCCTATATTTTTACTTGCTATTTCAGTCCCTACCTACAACTTACCATGTTGGAGCAAAAACTGTTTCTGTTTATTGCTTCTGCAGTGCCTCTGTTCACTACTTCACTAACCCTAGATTTGTACAGGAAGCCGATTGACATTTCTTACTGTAAGGCAGAGTTACTAAAATGCCAGAAATGCAGAAACTATAGTGGACAACAGGAATTTTGAAAGCTCTTATTTTTAAACCAACATAGGGTGGTTTTTTGTATTTCTTTTTCAACAGCTGTGCTCAGGAACTTTCTAAAGCATGGCTGTTAATATAGGCTGCATAGTGTTCTAGAAAGGAAAGCATCCTATTTCTTCTGTACCCTTCTGCAAGTACTTGCATAGACCGTATAATGTCTTACATTGTGGTGGAAGGGATATGCCTGCCAAGACAAAAACTATCTACAAGGCTGACCTAGGCTCATTCTGATAATATCTTCCCCAGATCAAGGCCCAAATTCACCTCACTTGTCTTGAATCACTTTGAAATGAGATGGGAATCATAGAAAACTTTTAATGGGAATGCACAGAAAAATTTTAACAATGGATACCAAGCAACTCTTGCTTTGGAAAGGAAGCAGATACATATCCATGCAGCCAGTCTGCAAACACTTCCCAATGCAAAATGGGAGCTTGCATCCCAGGAGCAGTGAGTAGTCTATTTTAAGATCTATTTCATAGCATAATCTCTTTTCCACATGTATATACAGCCTTTTCTGACTACTATACATATCAGATAGTCATCATTTGGATAGTAATATCAACAACCGTGACTTATCTCCTTTTTAAGGAGATAGAAATGCTGCTATGAGCTGTATGACACTGTGGAATTAAGTTTGTGGTAGTCTGTGGATGTCTGTATTGGATGCTGTTGAGCCATCAGAATAGCTTGCAGCAGGATCTAGGTTATTTGCATGCACTACTTAACAAAGGTGAGCCTGTTAGCTCCAAGTGAGCTCTCAATACCTCAAATGGTTACTTAGTCATCAAGAACCTTCCCCTTTTAGAAATCATAACATGTGAAAGTTAACCAAATGCTCACAGCTGATGCTCTCTTGGCTGTAAATGCTGGTGTATAAAGCTTTTAGCTGTAACCTGATTCACATCTGCTCTCAGCACTTAAGCTGATGAAAAGTGACAAGCCTGAAGCACAGCCACTGACCCAGCCTCTTTTAGTTAAGTAAGTGGCAAAAAATCATACTAATTATTGATAACAATCTGTAATTTATCAACCCTTTGTAGCACTATGCAGACAATTTTCTGTGTGTTACTAAGAACAAACAACTGGTTCCAAGGGTCATGGTTCAGTTAATCAATAAAATGTATAGCAGAACTTGTTATGGGGACTTCCACCAGTTGAGAGTAAATCCTACTTGTTCTCTCCTGGCAGCCCCAAAAAGCCGATGGTGTTTGCAGTTGCAAGCCAAGCAGAAGCTGGTTCACGGTGTAGCAAGTGGCCAAACCTATACTGATAGGCTCAGTATTAATGGAATACGTTAGGTCAGAGTTGTAACCTTGCCAACACAGCTGCATTTTTTGGCTCAGAGCTGAGCTGAGTCCTGCAGACACAGAAGCACCGTGTCTGCTCACAAGGCATTGACCAGGCCTATCAGCAAAGCATCCCCTTTTACCTGCATCCTCCCTTTTCCCAGTACAGAATGTGTGCAAACATTTAAAAAGTAAAATATCAAGGAACAATTTCCAAAGTTAATCACTTTAACTGTCCCGAATATGAACGTGAAAAGCCCAAGCTGCTCTAAAGGAAACTCAAACCAATTAGCTGCTAGGACTTAAGCAGACAAAAATTCGTTGTGGACAAAATCTATTAGAAATATCAGTTTTAATAGAGACAGATTATGTTACTGGTCCAAGGAAACATGACCCGAGTTCAGAAAAATTGTTAATAATCACAAAATCACAAGGGATTGGAAGGCACCCCAAAAGATCATTTAGTCCAATCCCCCTGCCACAGCAGGATCACCTAGACCAAGTCACACAGGAACACATCCGGGTGGGTCTTAAACGTCTCCAGTGAAGGAGACTCCACAGCTCCCCTGGACAGCCTGTTCCAGTGCTCTGTCACCCTCACTGTGAAGAAGTTCCTTCTTGTATTTATGTGGAACCTCCTATGTTCCAACTTACACCCATTGCCCCTTGTCCTATCACTAGATGACAGAGTGAAGAGTCTGGCTCCGTCCTCCTAGCACACCTCCTTAAAATATTTATAGACATTAATGAGGCCATCCCTCAGTCTCCTCCAAGCTAAAAAGACCCAGCTCCTTCAGCTTCTCCTCATAAGGGAGGTGTTCCACTTCTTTCCTCATCCTCGTTGCTCTACGCTGAACTCCCTCCAGCAGCTCCACATCCCTCTTGAAATGAGGGGCCCAGAACTGGACATGATACTCCAGATGTGGTCTCACTAGTGCAGAGTAGAGGGGGAGGAGAACCTCTCTTGATCTGCTAACCACCCCGCTTCTGATCTACCCCAGGATGCTGCTGGCCCTCTTGGCCACAACAGCACATTGCTGGCTCATGGTCATCCTGCTGTCCAACATGACCCCCAGGTCCCTTTTTTACACAGCTCTCCAACAGGTCAGTCCACAACCTATACTGGTACCTGGGGTTGTTCTTGCCCAGATACAAGACTCTACACTTAACCAGGTTATACTTAATTAAATTCTCCTTGCACAGGTCTCCAGCCTTTCCAGGTCTCACTGAATGGCAGCACAGTCTGCTGGGGTGTCATTGACACCACCCAGCTTTGTGTCATCAGCAGACTTGCTGACAGTGCACCCTGATCCCTCATCCAAGTCATCAATGAATAGATTGAACAGGACTGGTCCCAGCACCAACCCCTGGAGTACTCCACTAGATACAGGCCTCCAACTAGACTCTGTCCCATTGACCACCACTCTCTGGCTTCTATCATGCAACCAGTTCACAATCCATCTCACCACCTGATCATCCAGTCCACACTGCCTCAGTTTGGCTGAGAGGATGCAGTGTGAGACTGTATCAAATGCCTTACTGAACATCCACTGATTTGCCATCATCTAGCCAACTGGTTATGCCCTTGTAAAAGGCTATCAGTATGGTCAAGCACGACTTTACCTTGGTGAAGCCGTGGTGACTGTCCCTAACGGCCTTCCTGTCAGACAACCTGGAGATAGCCTCTCAAGCAAATTGTTCCATCACCTGTCCTGTGATGGAGGTGAGGCTGACAAGTCTATAGTTACTCAGGTCCTCCTTCTTATCTGACAGCAATCAGAAGTATAGACAGAGGCAAAGAAGGTGTTCAGTATCTCTGCGTTCTCTGTATCCTCTATCTCCAGGGCACCCACCTCATTCAGCAGGGGGCCTACATTGCCTCTAGTTTTAGTTTTACCTGCAATGTGTTTGAAG
>JAOXOE010027544.1:0-18156 GCA_028565055.1 Phoeniculus purpureus | reverse complement strand
CCTATCATTAGATGACACTGAGCAGAGCCTGGCTCCATCCTCCTGACACCCACCCTTCACATATTTACAGACATTAATGAGGTCATCCTTCAGTCTCCTTTTTTCCAAGCTCAAGAGACCCAGCTCCCTCAGCCTTTCCTCATAAGGAAGGTGTTCTACTCCCTTCATCATCTTAGTGGCTCTGCACTGGACTCTCTCCAGCAGTTCTGTGACCTTCTTGAACTGAAGGACCGACTAAAAATAAATTACTATGCCCAAAAGTGTTGTAACCAGTAGTTCACAATTTAGATTACTAAAGCATTATGTTGGCCCAGGTAAGAAACTTTAATTTAAATGTTTGTACTCAAAGGCAACTTCTTTTCAAAAAGAAGAAAACTCTTTTAGATTTCTGGAAGTGTTTTAGTAGACTGCTCTTATCCACATGACTCGAGTTAGTTCCCTTTTTCTTCTTACCAGTAGCTGAGTTTTATTGCTTTTTTGCCTTCATTGTACACGTGAGAGCTCTAGTTATACCCTGCACGATTTTATACACTGATGTTCTACATAGAATACATCAATAACTGAGACTTCCAGTATTTCCTTTGCACTGGAAAAATTAAATAATTGGGACAGTGTAACTGTCAGGATGCAGGAGGGTGTCTGGTACCTCTGAAATGCAGTAAAATGGAGAGGCTTGATGGACCCCGAGCAGCACAAGGACTGCACTGGCTAAGGTCCCAGCCCTCAGAGATGGCCATCTTCAACTGTTGCAGGAGCTGAAGTCCCTGCTGTGACAACAGGGAATGCTCCAGGAAATATGGAAGTACTCTTAAAAATGGAGTACAGTCAACTCAGAAGTCACTGTGTAAGGTCAGTAACTTACAAAGAGATGAAAGAGCCGTGCAGACAGATTACTGTCTCCCTGGGAAATGTCACACAGTGGGTATGAGGTGCACAGCAGGGAAGCTCTACAGATCTCATGCCATGTGGCCCATCTAGACTATGTTTGCCCAAGTAAGAAAACTAAGTGGTGGTGAATTTGTGTGTCTGTGGAGACTGAAAACTGAGTTGTGTTGCAAACTTGGCCGCATCTTTGAGTTGGGTACTCAATACCCACTGGCAGTGGGTATTTCTGCCACAAGAGGCAATGCACCTGATGCAATACTGCTTGAAAATGGAACTGGGGTACCAGCTGACAGCTGGGACAGAGATGTACCTTGTAAAGGACAAACCAAATGCTGAGCCCTTTCTAGCACAGGTGGGCGTAGGGTATCCTATGTGTTCTCAAGCAATGTGATTCAGCAGTTGCAAAAGATCCTGGGATGGAGAAGGAAAGTTCTTGTCTTATCTTGTTACCAAGTTACAAAAGAAGAGTCTGCCCATTTGTGAGACATCTCATTCTGTTCTCCAGATAGTAGGGAAGATCCATCCGATAGCGCTGTTTGTCATGTCCATGTACGTATGCGGGCTGTGTCTGTGATAATGTGCATTTCTAGCCTGTGCACAGGAAGAGAAGCAAGATGTTAAATATTACCAAGGAACTGCGGTACCTAGAAGACTGGAACGCAAGTGCCTGGCTCCTAAAACCAATTTTGGAACATTTAGTGGAAAAATATTGTCCTCCTTCTGACCCCTGTTGATCATTAGCCAGTATCCTGCTGAAAATAGTGCTGACAGAGCAGAGAGATGTTTGTAGCCCAGAGGAGCTCAAGGGGGGAAAAGGCCTTGGTGTGGTGAGTACAGATGCTGTGGGGAATGTGTCCTAGGAAGCAGACCACTCACACAAACCCTCCGCAGCTGGCTGACATTCTCAAGTATCAAGACAGATTTTGTCCAAGGTCACAGAACCAGAACTTTGTTTTGAACGTGTTGTTCAGCAGATGGCTGATCAGCTTCCGTTACCCTGAGTTCTCCTGGGATGATAATCCCCAACACAGGAATAGGACAAGGGATTAAAAACACCTAAAAGGAGACAGCATGTTCTTTCGGCGTTTCACTATTTGAATGACCATATGGAAGGCAGCCCAAACACCAGAGTTCTTCCGGGAATACGATCAGAGGGTCTATTTGTTATTCTGCCTTCGGTAGTACGCGCAGCATCAAAACCTATTGTTTACTCAATGTCTTGGATTAATGAAACATTAGAAGGCATGGGTCCCTGAATTCAGAGTGCCTCTCTGCATGTTCTGGGCCCTGGCAGGTTCAGAGTCTTCTGTTTAAGGCACAAAGATCTCCAACAACATCTTACAAACCACCCTGGTTTCCAGGCAGATGTTACACCTCGGTGATCTCTAACAGCCACCTTATGGGCAGAAGGTACAAACTGGCCAGGATTCTCCACATCAAGTTGGCTAGACATCAGCTCAGGCATGAACAGACAAAGCACACAAGCCTGAAGAATTAAACTGCCTTTCATCAAGAATTAAGATAAGCCCTTTTCAGATAAGATAAGATTTTGACTGGGTTTCTCCCCAGCAGGGGAAACTTTTGTGATGGTTTCAAAGATCACAAACCCATTGGCTGGTTTGCTAGGAACGGGAAAGTGAAGAGTTCTCTACAGCATAGAGGATGCCTGTATAGAGGCACTTGGCAAGATACAAAGCCCAACACACAGCATTCTTGATTTTAACCTGTAGGTGGGTGCTGCTAAGTAGTGTTACTACTCCCATGGGATTTTGGTTGCTAGTCAGTGAGTCACATAATTACTGCTTTCCAGGGCGTGTGCAATGTGGTCAGTATAAAACTGATAAAACCTTGTGTGTAGCTCTTCAAGAGATGTGTGAAATTTCTCTGCTATAGATTAAAAAATGACTTAATATCTCGTATTTTTCTTAGCATTTTACTGGGGTTTGGTTTATTAGCTGAAGTTGTTGAATAAGCTGTGGAGGTCAGTGCTCCACAGTGATCTTATTCCAATGAAAACACATTAGAAATGGGTTCTCTGATTATAGTTTGCTCAGAGTAGTGTTCACAGGCCAGAAACCACATTGGTATGAAACCATGGCATACTTTCACTAAGGGTTGTGCACTTTTGTTCAGTATATTGCTTGCAAACTGCTAGATGATGATGATTAGAGTCATAAAAACTTGCCCACCATTTCATGTGATAAGAAAAATAAATACAGGTTTGAATAAAATATCAGTGTTACAGAAATCCACATACAGGTGACTTTAACTTCATTTAACATGGCCATCTAATAGAGCTGGATAAATATTCCAGAGGGAAAAGATCGTGGCCTTTCCGTTGCAAGATAAAGAGTGGAAGCCCTTTCCAACCCTTGAAAGGAAGATGCAGAAAGCAAACTCTCTCATTTCTGCCCTTTCCTACTTTCCACTTTGAAATGCAAACTCCATCCTGCTATAAAGCTCCGTCTGACCACACAAAACCAGTTCTTTTACGCTAATACCTATAAAACATCACTATAAAACATCTGAGTAGTGGCTCTTCTTTTATACCATGTAATTACTGAATTTTAATTGTTAATACAGAGAGGTAGCTATAGAAGTGAGGGTGACAGAAGCACCGGAAGGGGCTGCCCAGGGGGGTTGTGGAGTCTCCATCTCTGGAGATGTTTAAAACCCACCTGGATATGTTCCTGTGCAACTGGATCTAGGTGATCCTGCTGTGGCAGGGAGATTGGTCTGGATGATCTTTTGAGGTCCCTTCCAATCCCTAATGTTCTGTGACTGTGATAAAGGAAGGGGAAGATGTTAGCTTTTTAAGGAAGCCTTTGCCTAGCAGCATAGCTAACCTTAAACAATGATTCAGTCCTGAACTGAGAATTTACTTTTGCAGATAGACTGAACATGTTAATAAATTATTAGCTATATCACAGAATCATTGGAGCTGGAAAGGACAGTAAGGAATCAGCAAGTCCAAATCCACTGTCAAAGCAGGGCGGCCTAAAACACATTGCACAGGGCTGCATCTAGGCGGGATTTGAGTCTCTCCAGAGAAGGAGACTCCACAACCTCTCTGGGCAGCCTGTTCCAGGCCTTTGTGACTCACACTGTAAACAAGTTTCTTCTTGTTTCTAAATGAAGTTTGATGTGTTCCAGCTTGTGCCCATTGCTCCTTGTTCTGTCACTGGGCACAAATGAAAACAGTCTGACTCCACCCTCCCTACAGCCACCCTTCAGATATTTATGAGAGGAGACAGATCATGTCTCCTCTCATTCTTCTCTTCTCAAGACTAAACAATCCCAGCTCTCTCAACTTTCCTCTTAAGAGAGATGCTCCAGGCACCCAACAGACTTTGTTGTTCTCCACTGGACTCCCTCCAGTAGGTCTCTGTATCTTTTGAACTGGGGAGCGCAGAACTGGACACAGTACTCCAGATGTGGCCTCATCAGAGTAGAGTAGATGGGTAGGATGACATCTCTATACCTACTGGCCTTACACTTCTTAATGCACCCTAGAATACTATTGGCCTTCTTGGCAACAAAGGCACACTGCCAGCTCATGGTCTGTTGACCCGGGAATCCAAGATCTTTCTCTTCAAGGCTACTCTCCAACAGGTCTAGCCCTAACCTGTACTGATGCAAGGGGTTGTTCCTCCCCAGGTCCAGGACCCTACAGTTGGTCCTGTTGAACTTCTTTGCCAAACTCTCCAGCCTGTCCAGGTCACTCTGGATGGCAGCACAGCCCTCTGGTGTGTCAGCCACTCCTCACATCTTTGTACAATCAGCAAATTTGCTCAAGAGACATTCTGTCTCCTTGTCCAGGTCACTGGTGAATATGTCGAACAAGACCAGACCCACTACTGACACTTGAGGACTGGTCACAGACGATGACTCTCTAAGCTCTGTCACACAACAAGCTCTCAACTCACCTCACTGACCACTCATCCAACCAGCACTGCATGATTTTCCAAATGAGAACGTTATCGGAGATGATGTCAAAGGCCTTGCCAACGTCAGGATAGACAACATCCACCGTTCTCCCCACATGTGCAAAGAGTCCATAGATAACTCCAGACTGCCCAACTATTACCCAAGCAACTGACTCTCTTGTGCATCTTCTCTGTCTTTCTGCAGTAACACAAGGAATTTTACACACGCTGCGAGTGTAGCTCATCTGCTTGACGTGTGTCAATTTGTGTAATTCCCGTAAGTACTCAGAGCCACTCGTCACGTAATACATGATGACATGGGAAAAAAACTAGAGCCCAGAAAAAGAGCTAGAAAAAAAGTATTTTGAAATCAAGTACAGTCACCATGCTTGTGGCTATGGATTCCTACCAAGAGTAGCTCAATTGTATGGCACAAGAATCCTTTACTAGGTGACAGAGCATTGAAACAGGCTGCCCAGAGATGTTGTGGGGTCTCCTTCTCTGGAGACATTCAAAACCCAATGGGACACATTCCTATGTAGGTGACCTACTGTAGGTGGCCCTGGTCTGGCAGGGGGGATTGGATAAGATGACCTTTTGAGGTCTCTTCCTACTCCTAATTTTGTGATTCTGTGATTATTATTATTCAATTTGGAAGGAAGAATTAAAAGGTCAAAATAGAAACTCACTATTAAATCTGCTAAGTGCAATAGTCATTAAACTGCTTTAGTGCAGGGCAAGGGTATCCCAAACTATCCTTACAAGAATCACAGAACACTAGGGATTGGAAGGGACCTCAAAAGATCATTTAATTCTTAAACAGTCTGTTAGCATAAGAAATTTTACACGAGAATCATTAGTTCTCCTTGCTTTCTTACTCCTGTATTTCACACTGATCTTTTTCTAGTACAGTAATTCTGTTACGTGCTTTTCACGCTCTATTCAATTATTTTCTCTTTAAGTTTTACTAATTTAGCATAAATAACTTAGCACAATTATGAGAAAAAGAATCACAGATCACAGAGCATTAGGGATTGGATATTTAGTCTAAATACTTATGCAAATTCTCTCAGTTCTAAAACTTTTTCAAAAGTGCTGATTTCCATCCCTAAACTCTGTGCTGCCAGACAGACAAAACATCCTGTGTGGACAGCATTCTAATAGGATCATTTTTTTAAAAAGAATCAGCATGTGGTTATTGTAAAAGCAGCTCTTCTTTCTGGAAAGGATATGCATGATCTGATGGCTTACAGATGTGCACTGTAAACTGCTTTTGGTCTCCCTCCTAGAGCACCAGATGGTCTTACATCATGAGAATCCTCTCAAGCAAGAGTACTGCAGTCTCTATGCCTAGTCACTAGAGCTATAAATAATCGAAATCCTACTAATTTTTTTAACCACCAGCATTCATTAGCCCTTTTCACAACCTCTCAAGGGAATAACAACATCTTGAAGACACGTTGAACTGAAACTGTATTTGTTAAAGTTTACAAAAATCCAAGTATGTAAGAGTTTCGTTCAATAGTTAAGTGAAATGATTTGAATTGCTGCCTCCTCCTCTCACAAAGAAGTTCAGCCTTTTAGTGGTTAGAGTAGGAGGAGAAGGTATGAAGGAGCTGGTAACAACTACTTATCAAATCTCAACCCTTTGCATAGTCCATCTTCTGGAACAAGGCACAGAAATCTGTTAGCAGTGATCTGTAAAAATCTACTCGGGTTTTGTAGAGAGCGCTCTGCTAGTGATGTTAGCTTCCCAAGGTTTCTGCTGGGAATGGTTCTTAAAACAGCAGAGAAGAGCCTTTTGTAACCCTGTGCTTACTTTATCATTCTCAGCACGACACTGATGATATCATGCCTGTTATATTGTGCTTTTATCAACAAGCCATAAAGAAACTCAGAAGACTATGAAATGGTCTGGTCTAAAACTCATTGAAGGCATAATTGGGAGAAGGGAAAGGTTACCTTCAGGGAACTTCAATTGCAAGAAACTTCTGTTTCGAAACTCTTCACCCTGAACTACATGAGTCCTTCCTCTCCCTTTTCTCAAGAACAGTCCATTTGAAAGGGACCCAAACCTAAATTCCACACCCAAATTCTCCACATATTTTGAGGAAGTACTCACTGGGGTCTGAATTGTGCAGCTGGCCCCACACTAATGGCTGTATCAAGCTCTCAGGCACAAGTACCTTACATTGTTCTAGGTACATTGTTGGTACCTTCTAAACAATTAACCTGTTCAGTTTCTACGTATTTAATTGTCTTCCCACCTCCATGCACTGAGGCATGTGAGGTAGAAAGTTCACCTGTAAACTGTAAAGAGCAATCAATTATATGCCCGCAATTAAAAACAGAAAATCCAAGCCAGTCCTGTTGCAGGTTTGGGTGCCTAAACCAGAAGTTTTCATTATAGAGATAACATTACTTGCTTTCAGTTTCTTCACAGAATCATTCAGGTTGGAAAAGACTCCTGGGATCATCGAGTCCAACCTTCAACCCTACTCCACAAGTTCACCCCTAAATCAGATCCCCCAACACTACATCTAGGAGACTTTCAAACACATCCAGGGATGGGGACTCAACCCCCACCCTGGGCAGCCCAGTCCAGTGCCTGACCACTCTCTCCGGGACAAATTTCTTCCTGATGGCCAGTCTAAACCTCCCCTGTTGAAGCTTGAAGCCCTTCCCTCTGTTTCTGTTGCTAGTGATCTGTGAGAAGAGACCAGCACCAACATCTCTGCAGTGTCCTTTCAGATAGCTGTAGAGAGCGATGAGGTCTCCCCTTAGCCTCCTCTTCCTCCAACTGAACAGCGCCAACTCTCTCAACCTCTCCTCATCAGACTGATTCTCCAGGCCTTTTGTTTTAAGGTTTCTTAAAATGAAACACTCAGTTTTGGGCAAATCCTTAACATCTTTTCTTCCTTTCTTTTTTTTTTCCTGGGGAGGTAACATAGCAAAATAGCTGAATATGTTTTGGTAACGTTTAAACATCAGTTTGAATTTTCTGTGGTTTGATAAGATAGCAGTTAAATTATCTTTACGGTGACAGACACGTCATTCAATTTTCAGAGAGTAGTTTCCCTCAAATCCCTCGTCGTTTCACATGCCTTTCAAGGAGCAGCTCCTCTCCCTACCCTAAGCATCACAGACTTGACTCACAACCGACCAGCGGGAAGCACACTGTGTACTCACAGATGTCTTCTGTGACACGTTTGAATTAGTATGAAATGCCTTATAAGGTATTGCCCTGGTTTGGCCTTTGGCACATTATTCTCAAATTTTTTGCATGATTTATAAGAAATAAGTTAGGCAACCCAAAACCTGGACATGTGATGAGGAAAAGCTTTGCAAAGTATTAAGTAATGTGGGATTTTAAACATATAATATAAAACCACAGCTAGCGGTAGCCTCCAGTGACATGGCTTAGTATATTTCTTTATGAGTGCTGTCATCATGGGTACCACGCCACTTTCTGCCCTCTTCTGTTGCCTTTAACGCATTTATATTCCCGAAATTTTAATCCCTAAATTAAAATTTAAACGACATTTAAATTTCTCAATTTCTTTGAGAAAAGAAGATAAGATTGCTATTACAACACTTGAAACTGAAAAAACCTTACAAGAACCCAAGCAAGCCCAAAGGGCCCAGCAGGGTCAGTCTTAACACACCCTGACAATTTATTGCCTTGTTTGCAATGCAGACAAACTAAAAGCTCCTATAACAATTCTAGTTTTGATCAGTGACTTCAAACCAGCCCCAGAGCTCAACTTTACACAAGAGGCATGCAACTTAAGAGCAGTCACCTGGCGTCTCGTGTTAGAGGACCCAACCGTGGTTCCTCTGTTATTTCAGATGTGTTTTTTCTTCTCAGCTATTTGCTCACTTCCTCGCAGCAGTGAAATACCTGTGTTGCCCAACAGATTTCTCTGATATAACGTTACTTTATGGAAGTTTGCATAAGAAAAAACAGTGACATCTAACCTTTCAGGCTGACTGATTTACAATCCCTTATTTTCATGGCAGAGGTGTTAGTCATCGCTTTGCATTGTTCTGCTCAGGGGTGTTGCCCTGCCAGTTTATAGTAATGCCAGATTGTGGAAGACCACTGTGTAGGCTCCAAACCCCTGTTAGTCCCACGATATTTTGCCCAGAAACAGCTACATGCAAAATATTTTTCTCCCCCTGATGCAGGAACATTTACTGATCCCGTTCATGAGCTTCATCAACTACCAAAAGGCTACCAGTGCAGTCTCTAAGGGAGACATACTGTCCATTCAGTTAAATAAGTCCTGTGGCTAGCTAGATAAAAAAAGGCTGCCTGTGGCCCAGGAAAGGGGAGCAATTAATCCTGAGAGCAACTGAACATGCTGAAACTGGAAAAGCAATTAGGGTACAGCCTGGGACAGTGAGAAGGAAGGCAGTGAAAAGCTGCACAGACTGGGAGACTCCTGTGAGAATGGGAGCTGCAGGTAGCAACTCCAGTGCCCACAAGACTGGTGACGAAGAAAGCTTTGACTGCAATGAGAAGTGAGGTAGGAGCAGAACTGTATACGTGGTCCTTCAGACCAACTATCTACAGTGTGATGCAGTGGGTTTACTGCAGACAAGTTCTAGCCTAATCCTGTGACCAGAAAGCCAAACAGTTATTGGAAATCACGGAGCGTACAGAGGCAAATCCTGCGCTTCAGTTTCATCTCAAAGGACCCATGTTTCCGTCCCTTGAGATCGCTAGACAGTATGAATTCATAACAAGTGGAGATTCGCTGGAAATTCACTTCAAAAGCATATTCCTCATATAAAATTTTAAAAGCTGAAGTAAGTGCCTCAGTGGTTTTCCTAAGAATCCAGAGAACTGCTGGGAAATAATTTGAAAAGCCTAATGTTCTGGGATTCTGAGAAGATAAAGTCACCATGAAAGGCCGGGCATTGCTCTTGCAGAGATTAAAAAAGACGACTTGTAAGCCAACTTATTATGTCTCCTACACCCATCACAGCAGTGTTTTCTATTACTACAGATCTTTCCTGATTTATTATTTCTATATTTTAGTAATGTGACATACAATTCATCTTTAAGCAGTAGGCATATATTGCAGGGAAGGGCTTCAGTTCCTCCTTGCACCAATGGCTGGCACAACGCAGTACTGAGTCTTCCTAGTTCTGTAACGATAAGAACTTGTGCCATAGCTTACTGTAAAGATAACATCGTAGTCTGTAGCCAAGTAAATGGATTTGTCAGTCACCTGGACAGCAGTCATCTTGTCCTTCCCTTAATGAACCAGTACTGCAGTAGTTATCATCTGCTGCACAGATAACTATATTCAAGAACTATTCCATTGCATTACTAAACCTACAAATTAGAGGAAAGCATTTTCAATATTAATAATAAATTCCTGACTGGTTTTTTGTGCCCTTAGCCTCTATTGATTCTGCGATGTGATGGATGATACAAGGAGGAAATGAGAAGTGAAAATTCTGGCACTGAAAGACAAGCTCAGAGCAGAATGAGAAGCAATTACCTTTACTTCCTGATCATCAACACGGAAAGCAGTGCAAGAAGTCCTCTGTGGACTCATACCTGAGGTTAAGAGAGTTTTCAGTTTATGTTCTCTTTAACAGTGCAAGATGTGAACTAATTTAATAAGAGGAATACAACTACATTTGATTAACATTTCAAATCAGTGTTTATCTGGTTCCATATGTGAAGCAACTTTTTCCCTTTCATTGCGCTATAGCTACAAGAAGAATAAATGAACTGTCTCTGTGCTTATTTAATTAAGAACACCTCATTCTATCAGATACACTAGCAGAAGTAACAGTTAATAACTAATTTTGTCTGAAATTAAGCCATTGAAAGACTTCACTGTGATAGAACAGGACATGTTGTGATACATTCACTCCAGAGATTTTCAAAAGCAAAGTTACACAAGGAATCTATTTGATCATGGACCTGAAACTCGACCGTGTCAAGAAGAACGGCATTTACTGTGTCAATATCAGTTGGCATTATAGGAACCTGATATGGCGAACAACTTCAAGTGCAACTGGACTGTATAATCCCTTGAACAATAAACTAGTGTGTGAACTCATCTGTGTGGGTAAACTAAATCCATAAGAGGTCACGGAGTGTTCAAGAATAGCAGTTACGCAAAAGGAACAAACTGTACCCACCTATGTGTAGGCACCAAACAGAGTCTGTTTGGGACATTTCCAAAGCACAGGGGCACAGCGAGCAGAGAGAATGTAGTGGTGCATAACCAGGCTTTAATAGTTCTCTTTGACTTGGAGGGAAGAAAAGATTCCCAAGACCTTGTTCTTCCTCTTTGGTTGCTGGGATGCTGCCCAAGTCCAAACAAACTATTGCCATTTAGATAAGAGTGACTGTAAATGATGAAACAACAAGATGCATTAATCAAGACTAGACCAACACCATGTTTTCCTCAGCAAACAGCTGGGACACTGCAGGGCATTACAACTCTAATCCATTAATTTGTTGAGCATTATTAGCTCAGGACTATGCCCTTTATGCTTAGTCTTCCTGAGTAAAATAGACTACAACCAAATTACACTTCCAGGATGTCAGTACTTGTCACGAAGCTTTCAGAAGCACATTGTTTGCACAGTCTGCCCTCCTACAACGTTTTGACTGTTACGCCCATAAATACAGAAGCCCTGTCATGTGTATACGGCACCTTTGCCCAAATGACACAGGTATCATTAGATGCAGAAACAGGAAGCAAAGATGCCTAAATGACCTTTATGGCCTCAAGGATGACAGCTACATTCAATTTTGCACTGTCAGCAAAGGAGATTTCCAAGAACTAATCCGTGAGGAACTAGTCAGGTGTGAGCAGTGCTGGTGCAGTAAGTGGGGTTGTTAGGAGTTGTCAGGGGAGCAAAAGAGGTTAACAAAGCTTCACAGGGCTGGAGGTAGAGGTATTGTCCTAGACTTACAATGAACCATGTAACTGCAGTGGGGAAGCTTGTGGTCTCCTGACTAAATAGGAGCTCTCAGATTTCCATTTGTACCTTGATCTTCCTCCTTCTCTCCAGAAGGCAGCACAGGACTCTTTCCCAGCCCAGCCTCTCACCAAGACGGTCTCCCCTTTTATCACCCCATCTCATATCCCCTCCTACAGCACTCTGCTAGTCAGGCCCATCTCTCGCTGCATGCTTCCTCCTGTGGAGCATGGGGGGAAGAAAGGATCACTTCAGCAGGGCTCAAACTTGTGATCATGTTCAAACAGCTATTTCATGTTCGATCAGACAGGTCTGTGGAATGTACAGTGCAGTCGGAAAACATGACATACAGCACAAGGATCTGGGCTTCCTGCAAACAGCTCATGAGGTTCTCCTGCCTGCTTCCAAAGGCCCATGCCACATGTCCACTGCTGCTTAGTCCTATGAAAGACCCAGGGGACAGAAAGCAGAGCACTGATAGGTGGGTTTTGGTGCTGGTGTGTTTATAGCATCCTGTTCTACTTTGTAGAAACTCCATGTGCCTGAGCTAGGGGAATTCTTGTAGCCCAAATGAACCTTTCCAAGCTTTACATAGATATGAAACCCTCAACATAAACAACAGGAAAAAAAACAGGGGAAAAAACAAAACCATTGCCTGGCAGCATCCTGCCAGTCCAGGCTCTCAAGCCAAACACAGTTACCTTTCAGCTAATTCATTTAATCCCTTCTTTATTAGCATGAGTAATTACAAGTGTTGGAAACAGCTGAGTCTGGAAAGGGCTAAAGGCAAGGCGGGCTGCAAGTGAATGGTTTGGCAACAACTTCAAATAACTACACAATTACAGAGCCATTTTCAAATTCTAAGGACATTTGAAAATGCAAACATATAAATATTTAACATATTGGATTAAATTTTCAACAGGTGAAGTTGTATTTCTGCTGAAGACAATGAAATTCACATGAAATGATGTGAGGGTCAAGATGATAATTGCATGGGAAAATAAGTATCTATGGCTTTAGATTTGATGCTGCTTTTTCAATCTGTTGATGCTCTGAAACTGTAAGATAATTTAAAAACAATTTTGCATGTGTTCCTTTTTACATGAGAGAACACTGATAAGGGAAGAATGGTATGTGGATGAAACAGTGCAAACTTCCCCATTTCGAAAGCCACGCATCAGACTGACAGTTCTTCTGTTCAGAGATGTGACTCCACCAACCCGGCCATCCCTGTGATACCACTTTCTGGAACAACTATTTTAGGAAAGTAAATTCTTCTTTTCAACTGAATCTTGGATTTCTAACCACAGATGAAGGGTCCCCCAGTGCTCACAGGTAGTATCATCATTGCCTCAGTACTTCTGTATGTAGTTGCATCATTTACAACTAGGTCTAAGACTTTATTCTCTGATTCCAAAGAAAGGAATCTAGAGATGAGCATGGAGCCTCGGTAATATTACTTCTTGTATTTGGAAAAGCCATGAAGTTGCTATACATACTTGCTTACTTACTCTTGAATACAATTTAGAAGAGAGCTCTTAAAAAAAAATCAGACTTTTTAAATAGAGAAAAATAAGATGAGTGTTATAGGCACAGTAATCTGAGTGAGTTCTCCCCTTCTAATATCAGTAGAGTTGAAAAAACACCAAGAAAACAAAACCCAAAAGGTAGTCTTGAAATGTTTGGCTTAAGTATTTGAACAGCTCTTTCTCTGCCCTGTTTGGACAAATAATATCATCCACTGTGAGCTGCAGGGTGATGGGTTCATCAGCAGAGTAGCACTCTGCGGTTGCTAAGTCCTCTAGCTTTTTCTCCACTACCTTCTGCCCACTGTGCTTGTTAGGAAGTACCTGCCTGAGCTTCCAAACTTAACCCCACTCTGTATTAGAAACACCACATAACACACAGTATTGTGTCCGAAGCCCCGTTTCTACTTCACTTTTTGTGACTATTATCACACCTTTCTTCCTGTATTCCAAACAGAATCACAGAACATGAGGGATTGGAAGGGACCTTGAAAGATCATCCAGTCCAATCCCCCCACCACAGCAGGATCCCCTAGATCCAGTCGCACAGGAACGTGGCCAGGCAGGTTTTAAACATCTTAAACCAAGGAGTCTGTGAAATTTTGTCTTCTCTGCAAGTCCTCTCCTCATCACAAGGCAATGAAGTGTACCAGTTAGCGTTTGTATGCTACACGAAGTGCCTTTACAGCAGCCTGCATCTTGCAGCAACAGTCTACCTACACCACTTGCAAACTGATTTCATTAGGCACTTCCACAGAGCCTTTCATAATAGTCTGTAAAGGCAGTTAGCAGCCTTAGTAAATAGTCTTCTTGAATGTATTCCTCACTGCTCGTTAGGCTACGCTGAAAATGTTTCTGACAGGAAGATACTTGAACACAAAAGCTAATTCACTAGGTGCAACAGACAAAGGCAACAGTCCAAATTAGAAATTAAATCAACAAGATAACACTAAGTTCGGTTTGGTGGGGTTTTTGGCTATAATTAACTGTGACAAGTTCTGGACTGCTGCTGCTGGAGTCTATTTCAGGACAGGTTCTGACTACCCCTTTTGACCATCCTTTGTTGTAATTCCAATGATTCAGCAGTCATCTGATTAACTGATCTTGTATTTACTAGCAACAGGCTCTCTCAAGTACCTACAGGAGAGGCGAGATATTTGGGTACTCCATTTTTCACTTGCTGCATGAATAATCTGAGAGCTGTATTACAAGTAAAAGAAAAATCTTAGTCTCCTATGACTGCAAAAGGCTGGGGACCACAAAACTCCCACCATTGTTTGGTATATAGGCTGGTAGTGTGATGGCCTATATTTACATAACTATGAAACTAGCTGAACAGTTTGGACTGTGGTTCCAGTCAAACAGAAGATGTAATAGAAAACCAAACAGAAGTTAGGTTTCTTAAGTCACAACATACCTTATCTCTACCCCCTTAGAAAATATAATGCTGAGGAAGGGCACACACCTGACCATCTGTAGCAATTGCAATACTTCAGAGCAAAAAGAAAATAACAGGAGTAAATCACAGAATCACAGAACATTGCTCATTATTCTAGGCTGAAGAGGTGTTGGTTTTGTTGTAGGTCTGTTTTGGTTTTTAAAGAGTGCCTCACAGAATCACAGAACATTAGAGATTGGAAGGGACCTCGAAAGATCATCTAGTCCAGTCCCCCTACCACAGCAGGATCACCTAAATCCAGTTGCACAGGAACCCCCAGGTGGGTTTTAAACCTCTCCACAGAAGGTGGGCAGCCCCTTCCAGTGCTCTGTCACCTTCACCGAGAAGTTCCTTCAAATATTTATAAACATTAAATTATAAACATATTTATAAATCATACTGCTAAATACGGAGATCACAGCCAAAACAAGAAACAAATTGCATAGCTTTAAGGAAAGACCACCAGGAATACAACTTAGAGTAGTTCTGAGTCAGCAAACTGCAGCCAGGCATTTTGTGCTAGACCATACATTTTACATAGACGTCTGTGTTGAGCGCAGGACTCGGACACCTTATCAAGCAGTTGCCACTGCACCATCTGTTATAGATGCACAGTCTTTCTGCTGCTAAGAAACTAGTCCTTATTTCGCACCCCAAGATGAGCAGGGCTGGGGTACACAGATTTGACAAACCCTACTCCATCTAGAATACATTTAGGTCACCGGAAGCAAAAAAGGTGTTCCTGAGTCCCTGCTCTGTGCTTTGTGACATGTCCCTATGTGAGTCATGAATCAAGACTGGAGAGAAAGTCTCTGTGTGCACCCACACACACTTATCTCTGAAATGGTCTGGAATTTCCAGTGAAGGGCAAGGTGGTATCTATGAGCTGATGCAGCACAAGCAAACAAATGTCATTAAGCAATAAATACTATCTTGATCATTATCTTTATTAGCACCAAGAGCTTTTCATCTCCAGTGGAATGTGTGTATTTAGTATAACACTACACACCCATATGCGCCTCACCAAGGTTATTAATCCAAATCAGGATGACATTAAGTAAATAAATGTCTTACTAAGATGAGGCATTTTCTACTAGTCTATTTGCCTTATTACAAGCTCATTCCTTTGTCATGCTGCTTTAGTATTTTACTTCAGGTGATCAGCAATTCCTTGCACTTCAGCCTAATTTGATCCAACTTGAGTCAACTGCTTGAGAGCAACTGACTACAAACACTTAATTTTCTTCAAAATACAAAAAAATTGAGAATCAGCACCCTAAGATTAGATTCTGAAATGTCACACAGAATCACAGAACATTAGGGATTGGAAGAGACCTTGAAAGATCATCTGGCCAAATCCTCCTGCCACTTGATCTAGGATCACCTAGATCACCTAGATCAAGTCACACAGGAGCATGGCCAGGTGGGTTTTAAACGTCTCCAAAGAAGGAGACTCCATATCCTCCCTGGGCAGCCACTTCCAGTGTTCTGTCACCCTTGAAGATCTTCAAGATCAGAAAGATCTTTAAGATCATTAACCCAGCACTATTAGGTTACCGTTAAGCCATGTCCTCTAGGACAGTGACTCCACCACTTCCCTGGGCAGCCCGTTCCCATGCTTTACAACCCTTTTTATAAAGAATTTTTTCCTATTCTCCAACATAATCCTCCCCTGATGTAACTTGAGCCCATTTCCTTTTGTCATATTACTTGTTACTTGGAAGAACAGACTGACCCCTACCCTTGCTACAACCTTCTTTCATGTAGTTGTAAAGTGCAATAAGGTCTCTCATTGTCCTTTTCTCAAAGCTAAACCACCTCAGTCGCCTCAGATGCTCCTCATAGGACTTGTGCTCTAGACCCCTCATGAGCTCTGTCATCCTTCTTTGGACACACTCTAGCAACCCAGTGCCCTTCTTGGACCAAGTCAAGTGTCCTAAAACTGAACACAACAGTTGAGGTGCAGCCTTACTGAGTACACAGGGAGAATTACTTCCCTAAGCCCACTGGCCACACTATTTCTAATTCAAGCCAGGATCCTGTTGGCCTTCTTGGCCACCTGGGCACACTGCTGGCTTGTATTCAGCCAGCTGTCAACCAACAGGTCCTTTTCAGCTGGGAAGCTTTCCAGTGATTCATTCCCAAGAGCTGTTGTGATTCTCAAGTACAGGACCTGGCACTTAGCCGTGTTTAAACTTATACAATCAGCCTCAGCCCATCAATTTAGCCATCAGTCTACAGATTTTTCTATAGAGCCTCCATACCTCACAGCAGTTTGGCACACACACCCAATTCAGTGTCACCTACAAACTTACTGAGGATGCACTCAACCCCCTCGTACAGATTGCTGATAAAAATATCGATCTTTTGAGGTCCCTTCCAATCCCTAGTGTTCTGTGATTCCCTCACTAATCTTCCAAAGGCTCTGAAGTCTCTTTTGATGGCTCCTGGACTACAGGCTGCAGCTTCTTCTCCACCTACATGAAATGGGTAATAGTCTGTAGTTCATACTAAGGTAGGAGCAAGTTTCCCAGTGGTGTCCTTAACTCAGGCTCCTGGGAGACACCAGACTTCCCTGTGAGGAGAGTCTACAACTCAAATGTATGTTTTCCAATTAAAAAGGAGATAAAATTAAATCTCAGGACAGATAAGTATTTTGACTGTGAAGCTGGATTTATGCTAAAAATCTTTGCTACTATAGTTTGTCTGCAAAACACTAGTCTGCATAGTTCAGCTTTGCTGTTACAGTTCAGTTCACGGGCACAAGTAAGCCATGCAGGTAAAAGAAGTGAAAAGCAGATATATTTGGCATGGGTTTTTTTCTTATTGCAATTAGCCCTGTGGCTGAAAGCAAAACAATTGTAACAGATTTCATCTGTAACTACTGTTCAGAGGGACAAAATAAAGCCAGGGATACAAAAAACAATCTAATGTGAATTCTGTATTCACTGCCATTAACCACATCTGTTACTTGCCCCTTCTGTACTGACAGAGAACTGGGACAGTGGGTGGAACAGACCTGAAAGGAGCTGGAAAAGTCAGCTGGGTGAAAAGAAATTAATACTGCAACTAATAGGGGAATTAGTTGCTGAGCAACAGCTACGGAAACGTGTGGAACAGAAGCCATATTTGCCAAGTGATCCAGGATAAATGTAGAGCTAACATTACTAGACACTAACAGATACTAAGGAGAGTGTTGGTTTATCTTAGTCGCATTTTTATCTGCAACAGATCTTTTCAAATAACAGACTTTTCTTTCAGAATCATCTTAGGGAATGTTATGAATTGAAGAACATTGGGGATTGGAAGGGACCTTGAAAGATCATCTAGTCCAATCCACCCGCCACAGCAGGATCACCTAGATCAAGTCACACAGGAACATGCCCAGGCGGGTTTTAAACATCTCCAGGGAAGAAGACTCCACAAC
>JAOXOE010027543.1:0-18157 GCA_028565055.1 Phoeniculus purpureus | reverse complement strand
GAGCCATGAATTGAGCTGTTGGCTCTTCCTAAATGTTCCCTTGTCCATCGCTGATGTTAGAGGGATAGAGGAGAAGATAACTTGAGCTCCTGATCCCTTTAGTAGTTGCTCTAAGGTCTTGAAATCTCTTTTAATTGATCGTGAGCTTCTCATTGTTGCATCGTCACTACCCACTTGAAAGACCAGAAGTGGGTAGTAGTCTGAAGCACTCATGAGGTTGGGAATTTTACCTAACATGTCCTTACCTGAGCACCAGGGAGGCAGCAGACCTCTCTTTGAAATGGGTTTGGTCTGCATATTGGACCCTCTGTTCCCTTCAGCAGGGGGTCTCCTATAACAAGGACCCTTTGAAGTTTCTTTTCCTGATTGGCTTTGGTGGCTGACCTGAGGTAACCGGTCTTTGGTGCAGTTACTGGGCTTTTTAAGTCCTCATCCTTGCTGATGACTTGTTCCTCCTGCAGAGCCTCATACCTATTCTGCCAGTGCACTGTAGGTGGTGGACTTCTCAAGTTAGCACACTTGCTCCTTTTGCATTTTTTGTGTCTGGTGGAGACCTGTTCCCATTGACCCTGCTCCTGTGGGTTGCTACATGGAGGCTGAGAGACTGGCTGATGGGAGGATATTGAACCCCCTGATCCACTAAGAGTTAACCTAGTTCAGGTTTTGTAGATATTATATTATGGAAATAGTCAGTTTCCCTTCCGCAGTCTCTTGTAGCTCTCAGTTTTCCCACCTCTTCTTTTAGCTCAGCCACCAAGTTCATCAGGTCTCTGATCTGCTCACACCTAACACAGGTGTTGTCCCTGCCATCCTCCGTATTGAGTGCCAGGCTCCAGCACTCACTGCAACCACCTGCCTGAACATCTGCGTGTTTGTGTGTGGCCTCTGTTTGGGTGCCCACTGTTTTTCTACTGGCCTATGTCCTAGTAGCAACCATGTCTTACGGTAACCGCCCTGTCCCCTCCGATATTTTTTTGGTTGTGTGGTTTTTTGGTTTTTTCCCTGTCAGCAAGAAGGCTAGCCTCCTCTCCTTGCAGACACGCACTGGGTTCTTTGATCCCTCTCAATAAAACTCCTGAGACTTGAGTTAAAAATTTGAAACTGAGTTGGTACAGAAGCTGGCCCCTTTTCCATCCTCCAGTCCTAGTGCTTACCTCCCTTGCCAGCCCAGCAGAGATGAGAGGTTTCAGCAAAGGAGTCTCATGCATTGGCTAGGAGGAAACAAATCTGCTGTAGGGCAGGAGAAGCTCAGCAGGGGACACTGAGGCTGTTAATGAGTAAATGCATTGCTTCAGTGAGAATAAATGATCACAGGCAACAGATGCAAAAGGGGCAGATCACTGACCTAGAGGGATTCAAAGCAAGTCTGAAGCTCTCTGGCTTTCCAGAGCTTTTTCACCATCCACATCCTTGGTGGTGGGGATTATAGGTGCATGAAAAGGTTCAGTCACTTATTAGCTGCAGCTTCTGCCACTGCTGGGAGGATCAGATGTGCCAGCACTGCCCAGTGCTGCCAAGCCTGGTGAGTGGCTGCTGTGCTTATGGCAGTGGGGCAGCTGCTTGCCTGGACTGTGCAGAGAGGAGCCCTGTGCTTCTAGGGAGCTGCTGTGGACTGTTAACTCCATCCAGAATCTGGCCTTTGCCACATCTTCCAGGTGGGCTTGAGGCTGCAGTGTTGGACCAGAGCAGAACCTGGGGCAGGGCTTGGCCGGGTGGGGAGCTGAAGCATCAATCACTTTAGAAAGCTGTGGGGAAAATATTAAAAACCCAGCCCAACCCACTTTCTGCAATTGTTCTGAAATCTGGGAGTTTTACACTTTTCCTGTTTTGGTTTAGGTTTTGTGGGTGTCTGGAGCTGAGTGACCCAGACTGGGTTGCAGCCTAGCCTGAAGTGGTGCCGGTGGCCATTCTGTATGTTCTGGTGCCCTTTGGGTTGCCCGCTGCTTCTGGCTATGCTGTGCATATCCCTGAGGCTTTATCAGCCCCAAAGAGTGGGATTTATTGCTCATACACTGCACCTGCTTGCCCAATCCATCAGATCCTTACAGGAAATCCCAAGCCAGGCAGCACAGCAGCACCAGTAATGCCACTCGACACACTCCACAGGGGTATCTAGCAGCAGTTAGGAAGAGATGGACCACTTTGTTTTCATATGAGGCTGTTTCAGTAAGTCAACGCCAAAAGTAATAAATCTGTCCTGCAGGAAATTAGGGAGAGGTTTACTGTATAAACTGCTCCTGCAGGGCTCCCAGGCGTTTTTATCTGAGACCCAAACAAGGTCACCTCTTGCTGATTGTCAAAGTTGTGTTACAACAGCAGGGATGTTTTGCTTATTAAGTGTTACCCTGTGGCTTTGTGGCACCATGTAGGAACATCGTAAGGCTTCACCAAACATCCTTCACCGAGGAAATGCAGGACATGGCTGGATCCAGCTCACTTTCTTGTTTCCACAAGGGCTTCCCAGAGCTGGAAAACTCAAATCAGCATCTTGAGAGAGGGAAGAGAGGAGAAATGTGCAAGTTTGCCATTGTGTGCTGCTTACGTTGGAGGATAGATGGATGGTTGGACAGAGAATGGGCCGCTCCATGGCTCTCAGCATGATCTTGACTCTCCAGACCCTGGTTTTACTGTTTGCACTGGGCAATAATCAGAATTATATTTTCATGGGATTTTGGTGCTGGATAAAACTGCCCACTCCCCCAGGCACATGAAGGGGTGGAATGAGTGGGAGATGAAGGAAATGCACTTATCTCTCCATCATCCTCCTCTGGCTCTGGGGCTTGCTCCGTCCTTCCAGGCACTGATTGTTACTAAGGAAACCTGCTTCAAAACCACTGACAGCAACACCAGCTAGATGTAGGGATGTTACTATTTTCAAAGACAGTTGGTTGCTAATTCAAGTACTCCTGTCAGAATTTCCTGGCATTCTAAGGAGATCCCAGGCGATGGCTGAAGGTTTGGTTGTACCTCAGAGGTGGTGAGAGTGAAGGATCTCCTGGCCTGGAGACAAGTGTGTGCATGAGATCTGGTGCTTCACGCCCTTCTTCCATGGAGAAGGGGAAAAAATTGTCTAAGAGTCTGGGAGCATAGAGGTTTGTATTCATCTGGCTGATAATAGAAGCTAAGTAGAGACTTTGGAAAAAAAACAACCCAACTGTTTTTCTTGCAGTACTGGTTGGGCAGAACTGTACTGGAACTAAACAGGGAATGAAAAGTCTGGCTTTTCTGCCAGCTCTATTTTTAGAGCTACTATTCCATGTTTGTATCTCACTGAGTTTTCTCAGCATATGCACTGGGGGCAGGCAATCTGCCGGGATTTTTTCCAGCAGGCTGTGATATTCTGTGAGATAACAAGGTTGGATGGAAGGGCCTCAACCAGATGGGACAAAAATCCCTCTCAGTATCAGGATGTAGCTCTTGTTCCAGGATCAGGTTCACTGCGGTCAGAATTCTGAATATTTTCAGTGTTCCATGCAGGAATGACCCTAACCCTTACATGCTGGAAGGGAGTGGATGAGTGCTGTTGGCTGGTTTCTTCTTGTCCCCAGGCTGTGGTCACTACTGGAATGAAATCCAGCAGCCCAGCAGCAGTGCAGAGGAACCACAGAATTTGTCTTTGAGAGCAGGAGCCCAAACTGGGCTTCAGTTGAGATACTGTGGCTGATGCAGCAAGATTCCAGAGGTTCTTGTTCTTTTGTGTGAATAGCAGCAGTAAAAGATAAAATGCCCAGTCTTGGGTATCTGACTGCAGTGAGGGTGAGACTGGCCTTTTGGAGAGCTCCCAGCAACCATGGACTGTTCTCCCAGTGTCCCCAGTGCATGTACATGCCCAAACTCACATCTCCCACGGGCTAAAACGTGCTGAAACCAGCTACATCATCTTCTTTCAGCTAGAAAGGGCTTGTAGAGGTCATGAGCCCTGTCCCAGGGCTTGCAACCAGCAGCAGTAGTTCATTTTTTTGGGCCTGGAATTTATTTTCCCCTGCTTTATAAAGCACTGAGTCCCAGGCTTGGGTTTGGGTTAAGTTTTAATGTTTGTGCAGAAAAAATTACTCTCACCAGGCACCAATTTGTCTGGATCAGGACCCGTGTTCTCCAGAGGCAGGGGACTTCCGAGAGCTGGAAACATGCGAGGAGTTTGGACTTGAGAACTTTTAAGTAGGGACAGTTCTTTCCAGTATGGAACTGGAGTGTGAGGACAACCCCTCAGCAGCTCTGTGGGATTTACTGACTATAAGCTCATAGCTGGCTTCACAAGAAGATACATCCAGAAGCAGGGCTATGCCTCACATTCTTTATGTTTGTGGTCACTGGTCCTGCTGAGCAGGGGCTCTTCCAGTGCCTGAGACCAGAACATGTGCAAGTGCGCTAGTGAGCTCTGTCCAGCTACAGACTGTGCTGCATTCCTGCAGGAGCGTTAATTTATTCCCCACAGACTAGGGCTGGAGGAGGATTTACAGTGGAGGGAAGGTGGAACTTCACTGGCTGGTCTTCAGCCCTGTTCCCGTGCCAAGTGGCAGATGTGGGGCTGTGAGAATCGCTCCTGCAGAGAAAGCAGCTGGAGCCGTGTTGGCTTTACTCATATGTAACATCTCTGCTCAGTGGGTAAGTGGGCAGAAAATGCTGCTTGTCATCCAGGCAGCACCTAGGTCTGGGTTTTTAGCATCTTGGAGAGGATGTCTGTCTCCCCCATTAAGAGGTTTGCAAGTCTTTTGGCAGCAGGAAGCTGACTTGGATGACCATTTTGTGGATGGCACGAATCCTTACTGGTGTAAATCCTGATGATGACTAGTCCCACTATCCTACCCATTCACGGCTGGAGAATGGCCTCTGACCTGCTGTGCTTCAGGATCACACAGATTTCCCAGCTGGATCCACTTCACTTCTCCCCATTCTCCCCAGACACCTCCCTCAAGCCCCCTTAACAATTCTGTATCTTAGGTTGGAAGGAACCTCAGAGATCACCGAGCTCCAACCCCCTGCCATGGGCAGCAACACCTCTCACCAGACCAAGTTGCCCAGAGCCACATCCAGCCTGGCCTTGAACACTTCCAGGCATGGAGCAGCCACAACCTCCCTGGGCAACCTGTGCCTCAGCATCCTCACAGGGAGGAATGTCTTTCTAAGACCTCATCTAAATCTCCCCTCTTTTACCTTGAACCCATCCCTCTTTTCCTATCACCAGAGTCTCTTGTAAAAAGTCCCTTTCCAGCTTTCCTGTAGCCTCCTGTTACTGGAAGATTGCTGTAAGGTCTTCCCAGAGCCTCATCTTCTCTAGGCAGAATAACCCCAACCCTTGTACTCAGATGTAAGTTCAGGTGCCACCAGCCATGATGGGAACCAGAGCAGTCCTTAACAAATTGAGAAGAAGCTAGCAGGAGCCTGAGTTTTGTCTGTGTGTCCTGCTGAGGAGGAGAGTGAGGTGGGGCCAGTCCTCAGAGTTGTCCCCATCCTTCTGCTCTGTGTTCACATGAGAGTGCTCAGACCTCAATAGCCATAATGAGCCATCTTTAGGGCTGATTTGGTAGATTGAAATGCCTCTTCCTTGTCTCTCTTGTCCTTTTAAAAAATCTCCTATGACTTGTCAGGGCTATTTTGGAGGTATTTTGTTATTAATGTTCATCCTCTGGCCCAGCACTGTGTGTGGCCGGGGCCAGGGAGGTGCCGGCTGCTGTTCTGGCCCTTCTGCATCTGCGTGTGACCAGAGCCGTCCTCCTCCTCTTGGTGTCCCTGTTAGTCCTTGGTGGGGATATGTGCTCATACAACACTGGCTTTGTGTAAGGCGCGACTCCTGAGCTATAAATCTCTGCTTTTCAAGCACCGAAATCCCTTTCGGCTTGTTTTTGACCTTAGGAATTTTCTCTGATAAGAGAAACTTTATTTGCCTTTAAATATCACTTTGTGACAGGATGATGGAATGGGGGATTCTTGGAGCTAGCCTGTGCCAGCCAGCGAAGGGAAATTCTGCTGGGGCTTTTGTTTCTCTCTAACTCTGACATTTTAGCTCTTTAGAGAGTTAAGTTTGTTTGACTCCTGGCAGGGAGTGTGTGCACACATCAGTGCCCAGACAGATGGGAGCAGCCCAGTGCTGGGGCTGTGCTGGAGCCAACTGCATCTTTTTAAAGGACAGGCTAAGAGAGTCTGGGTTGTTCAGCCTGAAGAAGAGAAGGCTCCGGGGAAACCCCTGAAAGGGGCCTATCTGAAGGCTGGGAAAGACTGTTCACAAGGGCAGGGAACAACAGGATGAGGGGTCATGGTTTGAAGTTAGAAAAGGGGAGATTGAGGCTGAATATGAGGAAAAATTCTTTAATTTGAGGGTGGTGGATCCCTGGAATGGGCTGCCTAGAGAGGTGGTGGAAGCCCCATCCCTGGAGCCATTTAAGGTCAGGCTGGATGGAGCTCTGGGCAGTCTGGTCTGGTGAGTGATGTCCCTGCTTGGTGTAGGGGGGTTGGACTAGATGAACTTTGGAGGTTCCCGTGATTCTATGATTATGCTATCCCCTCCCTGTGGCACCTGGGGAAGACAGGGGCTGCACTGGAGCTTTTCTGCAACAACTTCAAAACTGCAATGTAAAAAACCTTAAGAAAAAAAACCCCAAACCCATATAAAAGCAGGATTTAGTGATACCGTGTGCAAGGTATAGTTGCATATTCCCAGGTTGGCACTCCAGGGCATTATCTGTTACCCAAGAACAGCCCAAAAGCCAAGTCCTCCACAACTCCTTTATAGCTGTTTTATAGAGCTGCCAGTTTGGGTCAAGGCTAAGTCTAAGGTGTTGCCCAGGACAGCCTCCTGAGCTCAGCCTGCAGCCATACAGTCTGTGTTCTGTTTGCATTGGGACTGGTGGGAGCTGATCTCCCTAATCTGTCTCTCCCCAGCAGCCATGTGGTGGTGTTACAATCCTTTTAGATACAGAGGATTTTGCTCCATCATCTGCTGGTGAGCAGCAGGTTCTGCAAAGTGCCAGCTTATTGATTCCTCTTGGCTCTCACTGGGCTTTCCTTGCTTTCATGATGCCTCAAGCAGCCAGCTAACTTTGTTCCTTTCTTTCAGCTCTTCCACGTAGCCTACGTCCTGATCAAGTTTGCCAACTCCCCTCGTCCTGACCTCTGGGTGCTGGAGCGATCCACTGACTTTGGCCTCACCTATGAGCCCTGGCAGTATTTTGCCTGTAAGTATAGCAGGGGCAGAGGGGAGCTGCAGGACTTAGTGTGGAGCCGTTCCTGTGTCATTACTGCATGGGGTTCATGTTCTCCGTTTCTTCTGCCCACTATGGCTGTGACTGTTGGGGCTTGGGTTGGAGCTGCTGGGTAGAGCTGTGCTGCTCCTTAGGGCAGGAGTACTTCTTGCTCTCTGGGGATAAATGTGTTTTTTAAAGTTGGTGCCCTCCCAAGTCTCTCTGGATGCCAGACTTGGCACCAGTATCAATAGTCGGGCATTGCTGATCGAGGTCTGGAACAGGAGATTTCTTACCGTGTCCTCCCTGACTGCCTTCTCTTTATGGGATCCATACTGGTACATTCCACCTTCTCCAGAAGCAAATCAGTAGCTCACTTCCAGGTTGCTGTTTGTAACAGAAAAGTCTGGATGCAGAAAGCAGTCCCCTGGCACTTAGTGGTAACAGAGAACAGATACAGATTGGAGACAGAGTGGGAAATTGCTGTGCTGCCGCTGTGCAAGGTGGGATCAGTTGGAGCCGGCTGCAGAGATCCAGTCTATGTGTTGGACTTCCCCACATTCTGATTAAAACCTGAGCCCTTCAGACACAGCTGGTTCTACAGAACTTCTCTCCCAAAGGAACTGTGGGGTTATTGGATGTTGAGTGACTTCTTAACCACCAGCTCCTTCCAGCAGCAGCAGTCATTGGGCAAATATGTGAATTAAGATCTACAGCCAGAGCTTCAAACCTGACAAGGAGGGACCTCAGAGCACTCAGAGGTCTATGCCCTGGGCTTGCTCCTACAGACTCAAATTTCAGGGTTACCTGTCAATCTGTGCTTTAGATCTGGTGCCTTCCCTTGTGCAGAGAGATGCAGCAGACACTTTCCCTGGTGCACTCATGCGGTGCGAGCCCTCGTCTCCAGTAGGGAGGGAGCTGCACTAGAGGGGAATTGCTGCTGTCAAAACCCTGCTTTGCTTTCTTCTGCCTAATTTGAGAAGTTCGTTTCTCGTTATGCTCATATGTTACTGCATAGTCTGGGCCTGAGCTCTTGCTTGTACCTGCAAGAATATGGCATTCTCTTCCCTCCTGCAACATCCCGTTACCAGACCCTTTGAGAAGTGACAGAACCCGTGTAAAAAGCCCATGAAAATAAGGAAGTGGCTGCTCCCAAACCTGCCAGCCTTGCCAGTACCACCAGTCCTTTGTGGAGGTTTATTGCTGGTGTGGGGAATTCTGTATGAGGTCTGATGAAACATAGACTGGTGCATAATGGGGTTGAAGAGTAGCCAGTAGAAATGTAAACTCATAAATACGAGCAGGAACATATCCACATAAATATGAGAAGGAACCTCTTCACAGGGTGGGTGACAGAGCACTGAAACAGACTGCCCAGGGGGTTTGTGGAGTCTCCTTCTCTGGAGACATTTAAAACCCACCTGGATATGTTCTTGTGCAGCTTGGTCTAGGTGATCCTGCTGTGGCAGGGGGTTTGGACTGGATGGTTTTTGGAGGTCCCTTCCAATCCCTGCTGTTCTGTGATTCTGTAGGTGTTCCCGAGGGACACCAGTGAGCTTTGCTGCAGATGATGCCATCCTCACCAGCTCAGCTTGGTTCCCCTACACTGCCCTATGCCCCCTGGCTGGGCTGTTGAGGTGCTTTTGAGGCTGGCTCTGCGGGAGGAGGGAATAAATGGTGTTTGTGGATTAGTCCAGCCCTTGGGCTTGCTCAAGGGGCAGGGCTAGAGGTATCATGATGATGCAAACCTGCCTTGTTTTCCTTGGCCACCAAAGGGGATCATGCTCTAGTGGGGGGGTTGGACTAGATTTTCAGAGGTCCCTTCCAACCCCACCATTCTGTGGCTCTGTGATTCCAAGGAGAAGCAGGAGCACTGGGAACAGATCTACTGTGGTGTTTGTCTGCATGAAGGTTCCCAACGTGGTGTTTCGAATGGGGTGCCCAGTCTAGCTGTCGCACAGAGCCTTGCCTGCCCCATCTCATCGTGTTATGCAGGATCAAGTCATTTCACTGAGCTCCCCAAGGAGGGGAGAGCAGCCAGAGAGCTTATCTTCTCTGCTGAGGGTGGTTCTACAGTCTGCTGGTCCCCTAAAGCATGGATGGCTCAGGGTGAATGGGTTGCTCCATTTTAGCTCAAAGTGCCTGGCTTCTGGCTCATGTTATTGTGCAGATTTGCAATAGCTGGAGGAGTTCTTTGATTTCCCTGAGTAACTGCTCTTGCAGAGCATCCTGTCTCTAAGCCTGGCCATGGCAGTGCTCCGGACATCAATCATCTTGAGCCGGTGGTGACAGGCTCGTCGCCTGGGGTTTCGTGATGAACTGCTTTAAAGAAAGCACCTGGCGCAGCAAAGCTTGGCTGCCTGAGCCCTGATGTTAGATGTTTCCACACCACCTTCCTGTGGATGCAACTGAGTTCCTGCTCTTTGCCAGAACAGTGTTTCATGGCACAAGGCCATGCTGCTGGCTATGAGGTGTGGGAAGGTGCAAGCCAGAGGCAAAGGCAGAGGAGGCAGAAGCTCTCTGTGCTCCCCACTTCCCCTTTCTCCAGCCTGGTGTAGCTGGCCAGTGCAGCACATTGCAACAGAGTGTGGAAGAAGGTTCCCATGCATTCAGTTAACGTTTCTCCATCAGCTCCCTGTGTGAGCTGAGCAGTTCTGGCAGGAGCAACAGGTTGTTCTGGCTCCCTTTTCCTCCTCTTCTCTCCACAGAAACCCCACAGGGGTGCTGCAGTAACTGGGCTGAGCCAGCTCTGCTGAGAGCTCCTGGCACAGGTGAAGTAGGACTGGGGAGGAGAATGGCACCATGTAGGTTTTTACCAGGGTGTTTGCCAGCCTGCACAGTCACCTCAGCACCTTCACGCTTGGATTGGGTTGGCTCTGCCACCACAGGGATGTCTGACATCCTGGGCATCAGGGTGCTGGACTTGAGGAGCAGCTGGGCAGGGAAGCCAGGACATTCCTGCACCTGCAAGGAGCTCTGCAAAGCAGGTTTGGGGCCAGCAGCATGACTGCTTGCTGGTGCTGAGCTCTTAACCAGCCTCATATTGCCACTTAGAAGCAGGAGCCCTTGACTGCTGTCCCCAGTCTGGGTAGCCTTGGTGTTTCTGGTGTGTAATGCTAGTCGCAGTGATTGCAGAGTTCGGAGTACAGTGGGAGAAGACAACATCCCACAGGCAGTCTCTGTGCCTCTCCCAAATATTGCAGGTCCTCTCCCTACCCCATGTGTCCACCCTGCCTAGTGGGACATGGTTGCTGCAGCTTGTGGTGGCTCCCATTGTGTGGATCTCTGCTGGCTCACCCTTTGGGACTAAGCCAAAAAGTTAAGGAGCTATGTGAACACAGTGCTACAAGCTCCATCATCAGCAGCAAACAGCCCTTCCTCAGCCCAGCAGCAGTGCCAGACAAGACCACAAATTCAGACCAGGGTTAGGTCTTAAGCTGCTTAAGTTGAGCGTAGTGCCAAAATCAATGTGTGGGTTTCTCTGCAGGAGGTCACAGGAGGAGCAGTGGCCATTCTCGGGTTCTTCACTTACCGCAGTGGGGGGATTTGGGGGGGTTTTGTGACCGTTCCTTAGACAAGTATGTGTGTGTTGACAGTGACAGAGTTAATTACACCGAGTGACCAGTAAATGCTTTGCAGAGACTTGCACACCCTGCACCCTTCTGAACTGTTCTTTTTCTCTTGATGCTCTCCTCTCTGGTGATGAACAGCTTCCAAGAGGGACTGCATTGAGAAGTTTGGGCTGCACACTGTGGACCGTATCACCAGGGATGACCACGCCATCTGCACCACTGAGTACTCTCGGATCGTGCCTTTAGAAAACGGGGAGGTGAGCAGCTACATGTTTCTGTCCCCTGGAGCTGCCAGGCTTTCTTCATGGCTATAGAAGCTCTGAATCATTGGCTCCCTCTTGGCTTTTGGATGCCACTTAAACTACTCAGTGAAACCACCTGAGACAGGCAGGGAACTGATTTAGTTATCTCGAAAGGAGGTACATCTTGGGTTTGACTGGGGGAAAGATTAATTTCCTCACAATTCACAGGGTTACACAGATCTCTTTTCCCTCCCTTGTATCTCCAGATTGTTGTCTCTCTGGTCAATGGGCGCCCAGGAGCCATGAACTTTTCCTACTCTCCTCTCCTGCGGAATTTCACCAAAGCCACCAACATCAGACTGCGCTTCCTGCAAACCAACACACTGCTTGGGCACCTCATGGGCAAAGCTCTAAGGGACCCTACAGTGACAAGGAGGGTAAGTCAGGCCTTAACGAGGTGGAAGTATCTGAGGGCTGTATGTGACACCTCTGAGGAGAAGGCATCACTGGATGCTGCCCATGGGGATTTTCTCTCTCTGCACTTGTGCTTCCCAAGCTGGGGGTTCTGCAGTGGGTACCACGTGGCTGGAGCTGGAGGGTGTGTGGGAAAACTGTGCTTAGCACCAGTGTGAAACTGGGAACCACTCCTTGGTGTCACATGTGGCTTTCTGACTGTGCTGGGACACCCATCCTGTAGTTAATGGGCTCTCTTAGTGGTGGTGGGTCTTACCATAGGCAGATGCTGCAGCATACAAGTTCTAGCTTGTAAGGGAAACACCCCAACACATCGTGTTAGTGGATAAAGTCTTGCTGAATCTTGAGTAGGGCAATTATGAAGCTTCTTTGCAAAGATATTAATGGCCAACTTTTCTTGTGCTCTCTAGTATTACTACAGCATCAAGGACATCAGCATTGGAGGGCGCTGTGTTTGCCATGGCCACGCAGACGTCTGTGATGCCAAGGATCCTAACGACCCTTACAGGTACGATGTTCCAAGTCCCAGGTCTGTGTAAAGCATTTGTATTGTGCTAAGAACAAAAGATGCTTGTGTGAGTGTGTCCTGTCCTGAGCTTGTAATTGAGAATGAGTCAGAGACTGGTCCAGCCAAAGGAGCAAAAACTAAGCATTTTGTCAGGGTATTTTTCAGCCAGATCAGATCCTGCTGATGTGGGCTTTTCCTGTCCAAGTCTTTGCCATCCCTATGGGACCAGAGCGCTGGAATGGGAGAGTGGGTTTGGAGGTGTTGAAACAACGTGTGAACTTGGTTTAGTGGGGACGTAGCAGTGCTGCATTGAAGGTTGGGCTTGAGATCTTCAGGTGTCTTCCAGCCAAAGATACTCTGTGGTTCTGTGTGCAAGGCCAGTAGTGCTGTGGAACATGGAGGTTTCTCATCAGAGCCCAGGGCTCGTTTCTGTACTTGTTCAGAGAAGTGTCTTGTATTCCATGTGGCTGCTTAACAGATGGGGCAACGGTCTCATAAAGAGATGGTCTTTCAGGAAACCGGAGGCTCTGCTGCCTGTTTCTGCTTGTAGCTTATGCACGTAGCTCAACAACTACCCTTACCAAAAGAACAAGAGTGTGCAAAGCAGTTACAGTTTGGCTCACAGGGCTCTTCCCATCCACTTTGGCAACTCGAAATGCCAAAGATGTGCTTAAACCACGCAAGTGTTGCTTCCTGGCCATCTATTTGCAGACTGCGCTTTGCCTTCGTGAAATGACAGATTCAGCTGGATGAGAGGAGCTTATATTTCTTTCTCATCAGGATCATGTAGAGCTTTTGGAGCTTCTAAAATAAAATTCTAGCGTGTCCCAGCCAAGGTTAAAGCTGCTAAGTATTAAAACAAAGCTCTATTGGTAAGCAAGTCTGCCTCTGTGCCAAGCTCCCTGACAAAGGGAACTTCATAAATATTTGACTGTAGAGTTCCTTGGGTTTGTTTTAGACCTTGGTGTGGCCGGATGCTCAGTGCAAAAGGGCTTCTGGTGCAGAGTGATTTATTTAATGTAGGAAGCACTACCATGTTTCTTGGATGCATCGGTTGCTCGGGGCTCTCCATCAAAGGAAGGAAAATTGCAGGAGGAGACATGTGATGGGAATCTTTGTTCAGTGCCACTTGTGCTGATGACTGTCTCTGCCTCCCAGATCTCCCCTCCTCCACTCTCATTGGGATGCGCTTGGCATCTTCTCTCTTGGCCGCATGCTGGGCTCTAAGTTGCAGCACATGTTCGTGAGCAGCTGTTGCCTCTCACTCAGAGCAGATTGCTCTTGCCTGGAGGAAAAAACATTTCCTACTTGGATGCTTTGTGCAGTCAGCACAGCACATCTGTAACGCCCTTTGGGATACATCAGAACAAAGCTGCTGGTGGGTGCATAGAAGAACTTGTCATGGCATTGCTGTCCCTTGTTAGCCAGAGATGGGGAGAAGTCAGCAGAAACTTGAGACTTTCAATTGAGAAATGGGTAATGAGTGAGACTTTGCCATTCCCCAAGGCTCCAGCAGCAGCTGTGTCCAGCCTTCCCACTGCAGCAGGCACTGCCAGGCACTCATCCACCCTCCTACCCTGACCCAGCATGGTGAGACCTGCCATGACGCTGCAGGACACGAGGCATCATGGGGGCAGCTGGGGCTCAGATGTGCTGTCTCTTGGTGTCATGGTCCCAGCTGTCAGAAACACATCACTGCTTAAGAGATCTGTGCAACCCCTCTGACAGGAGGTGCGTCGTGTCCCTCAGCACATGGCCAGCCACTTCAGACACTGATGTGTGACAGCAACAGGGCAGGGGAATGCAAACACAGGCTGATAAGGAATGTGAATTGATCTGGCCCTGTTAAAAATCCCAGTTATGTCTCAGCCTGTCTGGGAGGTCTTTGCTTCTCATTTTAACTTCTCTCTTCTGCACATGCCTGTCTTTCTTTTGCCTGTTGCCCAGAAAGGGATGATGAGCACTTTGATAGAGGTGAGGTGAGCTAGAAATCTTGGCAAAGACTGTAGGACGTGACAGAACACATTTGTGAGCTACATCCTGGCCATAAATGATAGTGTTTATCCAACTTCGGGAAGCTTCTTCGAAGTACCAAGTTAGAGGCAGCTCTGTGAACCTGGTCCCTGTGCAAGTGTGTGCGCAAGGGCTTAGGGTGTGTGGACAGGCAGAGCCTCCTTGCTGTCTCTCTCTGCCCTGAGATGGAATGGGCTGAGTTGAGCAGAGGGTAGGAATGTTCGCCTGGTTAAATGTGAACACCAGCAGGATCAGGCACAGACCCTTCTCCTGGCAAACCCCATGAGCAGTGAGATAAGCATCAGCAGGGACCTGGCATGTCGCATATGGAGAGCCCAGACACGAGTTGTGTTCATGTGTGGCTGCTCTCAGCATGAGCTCAGGAGAAACCCAGCGAGTGCTCAGTGTCTGAGGAAACAACTGCTTCCATGGGTTCAGTGCTCCATCACAGATGCCACAAGCAAGAGAGAACACAGCCAGAGGGTCCAGCTACTGCTTCTGTGCCTGATGCTGGAGAAAACCAGCAAGACAGCAGCAGCCTGGCTGCTCACAAGCAGATCTGCAGGAGATGGAGGATGCTTTCTCACTGCTGATCCTGAACGCTAGGCTCTCGCTTTCCCCCTTGCACCATATGTGCTGGTAGATTTGAGCCATCTGTGAGTCCCCTCTTGCAGGTGGTTTTCCCTCAGCACAGTCAGAAGTGGTGAGGGGAAGGGGCCTTTTTTTTCCTTGCTCCAACAGCCAAACTCAGGGAGCTGCTCTCAGCTCTGACGCAGCTGCTCGCTGCAAACTGTTTATCATCTGTTACTGCGCATCAGTTGCAGTGGGAAGACTGTGGTTTTATTTTTTACAGCAGGATGACCAGGAAATATGTGCTACGTGAACACAGCCGCTCCCTCTTCTTCCTTGTATATATTCCATGGATGGAACATGTAAATATTGTCGCTTGTGTCCGCTCGCCCATAATTCATTAAGCAGCACGGGCTTGGCACAAGGGGGAGCAGAGCTGCCGTAATAGATGAGCTCTCTGAGGGGTTGTTGCTAATTCTGGACAGCAGAGACTAAATAACCAACTCCTTCTCCATGTGGAACGTGCGTCTTTGCTCACTTGGTGCCATCGTACTGTCTGCTGGGAACCAAAGCAGTGCTTGTCAAACATCTCCAACAGGAAGGAGCCAGGGTGTGTGGCTGGAGCCACATCTTCCAGCCAGGGGGATTAACACTCCTCCGTGGGTTTATAAGCTCTCTGTCTTGGTCACTATCTTTCTCCACATATCTGTTTGTCTCTCACTGAGTCAGGCTTTTCTCCCAGGCAACCAGTGCCAGGATGAGAGGGCAGGGCCTGAAGCTGTGCAAGGGGAGGGTTAGGTTGGAAGTTAAGGAGCCCTTCCTCACAGAATGAGTGATCAGACCTTGGAATGGACTGCCCAAGGCAGTGGTGGAGTCCCCATCCCTGGAGGCACTGACTGCCTGTGGCCCTCAGTGCCCTCGTCTGGCTGATGTGTGATGTTAGGTCCTGGTCTGGGCTGGATGAGCTCAGAGGGCATTTCCAGCCTCAGTAATTCTGTGAGTCTCCCCAAAACATGAGGAGAACAAAGATGCTGGTGAATGTCTCAGGACTTGTTTCTGCCCTGTAGGCTTCAGCCAGCCTCTCAGGGGCTTGCTTTCATGTCTGGGCTCTGCCAGCCACAGCCCAGTCTGTGAATGTGGGTATGGATGGGGCATCATGAGGGCTCAAGGAGCTGACTTGGCCAAATAACTCATGGCATTTGCCAAGGGGAGGATTTCCAACAGTGCAGGGAGCAGCGCCAGGACCTCCTGCCTCAACCCTGGTGGCTGGAGCAAACGTGCTGAGTGTGGATCCTGCCCGCACTCCATCAAGCTTTCAGATCATCTCATATTTCATTTAAATGAGTTAACTTGTCCTGTGCTCCTGCCTCTGCCTGGCTCTTCACTGCACAGGACACTCGCAGGTCTCACATCTGAAACGTGTGTCGGTGGAAGCTGTGACACTGGGTTCCCTGCAGCCCCGACAGAGCGTGTCTGCACTCCTGCCTTCCCCCAGCATGACTGCTCCATTTGTTTCTGATGTTTCAAAAAAATGACATTTATTTTTAAACCCTGCTCTTGAATGGAAAAGCCTCGGAGGCGGGAGAGCTGGGAGTGGCAGAGCAGCCCTGAGGGGAAGTGAGTAATCACACAGATAAAAGTTGGAACATGCCGTATTATCCGTAAGGGTAATACAACAGAAAGCATTTGTGTTGGACGGGAATCGCCTTCTGCAAAGTGGAAGTTTGGGGGATGATGTCACTGATGTTAATGAATCACCGTTGCGGTCTAGCAGGACGAGATCCCTCAGTCAACTAGAGATTTCTTGCCCAACGCCTCCAGAGCTGCCTGTTTACCCAGCACAGCCCTGCCTGTGCCAGCCCAGCCCTGCAGAACGTTCTTCACAGGGAATGTGGGGCACCAGCTGCTAAAACACTCAATTCAAAGCACAAGTACACTTGCAGGAGCTGGTGGGACCCATGTGGCTCCATCTCTGTTTGGCTCTGGGTGATGGTTTATTCCTTTCACGCTGCCTCTGTGCAGTGGTGGGAACATCTTTGTGTCTCCTCTCGAGTCATTTGCTTCAGCTGAGGTTTGCACTGCTGCCATTTCCCATCGTCTGTTGTCCGTAGAGCTGCTAGACAGTGGCAGACTGATTTTTCTCTAATACTTGTCTCTCTGTGAAGAAAAGAGGAACGATGGAGGAGGAGAACAAAGGGTGAGATTGGCACTGGACAAGCAAAATGTGGTGTTTGGCTCAGAAAAACCTCCTGCAAATCTAATTCAAAAGTTAAAAATAAAAAGCCTGAGAAACCTCTTTTCCGGCATATTTGAACTAACAAATGTGACTTGTTTGTGTAGTAATGGCTGTGCACTGCAGGGTCATGTGGTGGCTCCTCATCCCACACACCCCTGTCCTCATGCCAGCCTTGCCTGTACCTGGTTCCTCTCACTCGCAGGCTGCAGTGTGACTGCCAGCACAACACCTGTGGAGGCTCCTGCGATCGCTGCTGCCCTGGTTTCAACCAGTTCCCCTGGAAGCCCGCCACTGCCGACAGCGCAAACGAGTGCCAGCGTAAGTCCAGGATGGGTTTCTTCCTCCCTTTCCAGCTGTTTTGCACTGCACAGATTGACCATGCAGCCCCTTGACACTGGAGCCTGCTGGAGCTGTTCACTGAATTGTGGGAGTCATGGCTCTGGGGGAGGTGGAAGTCACTGCAGAGAGGACAATGTGTGCAACGGTTAACTGTGTTTAGTCGGGGCTCGCAACAGGGGGCTTGTTTGGTCTGGACTTGTGTTCCAGTTCCTCCTCTGCATCCGAGGCTTCGTGCAAACGAGCCCCATTGCTCAATCCTGTCTCCTGAGATGAATTACACTGGGACATGTTTACATAGGCGACTCTTGGTTTGTCTGGAGCAGCCTCTGGTGTGCTGGCAGTGCAGAGCACAGTGGATGCATCACAGCCTCATGTAAATGCCAGCAGCAGATTGGGTCAAAATCCTGGGATTTGCAGAGACACCCCTCACTGGGTTCTCAGCTTCACAGCTCTGTCCCAGGTGGGATTTAAGCGATGAGAATGTCACCCTCTAGATCAAACTACGTGAGGACCCAGGCTGGGTAATTTCTTGGCTGCGCATATTGCACTTCTGATTTCCTGCCCTCTGTGTTTTCCCTGTTGCAGACCAGACTTTGTGAGAGAGTTAATTCTTCTGGGCTTTTGAACGGGAAGACTTTGGGGAGTTGGGGTGATCACTTAAACCCTGTCTTTCCCCATTGAGCAACGAGGCTGTTGAAGGGACGGGAGGGAAAGTCTGATGAGGAGAGGCCAAGGGAGGTGGGGCTGTTTAGCCTGGAGAAGAGGAGACTCAGGGGGGACCTTCTCCCTCTCTGCAACTACCTGAAGGGAGGTTGTACTCAGGTGGGGATCGGGCTCTTCTCCCAGGCAGCTAGCACGAGGATGAGAGGGCAGGCCCTGAAGCTGCGCCAGGGGAGGGTTAGGTTGGATGTTAGGAAGCCCTTCCTCATGGAAAGGGTGACCAGACCTTGGAATGGACTGGCCAGGGCAGTGGTGGAGTCCCCATCCCTGGAGGTGTTGAAGGACAGCCTGGCTGTGGCCCTTAG
>JAOXOE010027542.1:0-18161 GCA_028565055.1 Phoeniculus purpureus | reverse complement strand
AGGTTCCCCATCAGTGTGAGAAGGACCTTGTTGGCAGTGAGGGTGCCAGAGCCCTGGCAGGGGCTGCCCAGGGAGGGTTGTGGAGTCTCCTTCTCTGAAGACGTTTCAAACCCTCCCGGACTGTTCCTGTGTGACTGGATCTAGGGGATCCTGCTGTGGCAGGGGGATGGGACTGGATGATCTTTCGGGGTCCCTCCCAATCCCTCTTGTTCTGCGAGTCTGTGATTCTGTAGAGGGCTCAACTTAGAAACAGCGTGAAATGAACCCGGCCTCAGTGGAGCTGCTGAGCCCCTAGACAGGCTCAGCTGGAGAAGTTTGTTGGAGAGCTCAGGGAAAAAGACCACCTCGCCTCCTGTGAAAGCTTGGAGACGGTGTGAGGCGGCTCCCGTACCCTGCGACAGCTCTCGAGTACCTGGCAGCCGCCTGAACTCGCTGTCGACATCTGCACACCTGCTGCGAGCAGGCAGAAGGCAGCCCGTCTCTGGCTGCAGCTAAACCCGGCACTTCTCGCACACGCACACGAAAAGGCTGCTAGTCGCACTGTTGGTGCCAAGCTCCATTTACATGTTGGCTGCTTCCAGCCCCATCTGCGGCATCCATCGCCTGACACCAGTTCACTTCCTGTCCTGAATCGCTGGAAGATCCCAGCGCACCGAGTGCTGGCGCCGCGGCTGTCGGACCCGTTGCCTCCTCCCTCCCTACGGCTGTCCCTTGTGCTCTCCGGTCACCTGCCCACGGCCCGACCTTCTGGGGCTCCATACGAAGCTGGGTGCGGTGACACCTCAGGAGCAAAACTTGTGCTTTCTAGGTTCTCCGCCTGTGATGCTGCAGATCGGGGGGTTTCTGCCCAACGTCCTTGTCCCAATCCTGGGCACCACTGCTGGATGTGTGTGAGGAAGTCACGGCATCACAGAACATGAGCGATGGGAAGGGACTCCGAAAGATGCTGGCTCCTGGCCATCCTGCTGGCCACCAGGACCCCCAGGTTCCTCTCTCTTGCACTGCTCTCCAACAAGTCAGTCCCCACCATGTGCTGGTCCCTGGGGCTGTTCTTGCCCAGCTGCCAGACTCTCCATGCCCTGGCTCTAGTCCCTTCCACGTTTCCCCGCCCAGCTCGGGTCCCCTGGCAGAGCAGTGCTGTTGAGCTGCAGCAGGAGCCATCCTCAGAGACCCTTCAGGGGAGAAGTTTTACAAGCCGCAGATCCTACAAACCCTGCCTGCCTGGTGGCAGATGCCGGAGGGGAAGGTTTTGCCGTCAGTGCTTATTATCTCAAGATTCTTAATTGGTTTCGTGGGTAGTTTCCTCACACTCGAGTGTTTCGAATGGTTGAACATTTCGGTGCTTGTTTGGTGGGAAGTCTCTTGGTTCTGCACAGCAGGACTTAGCGCCGCAGTCCGAGAGCTGCGGCAGGTGGGGAAGTGGTGCTCAGCATCCCTCTTCCAGCTCCTCCTGGGAGCTGCTCTCTGAGGGGGCTGTGGAGTCTCCTCCTCTGGAGAGGCTTCAGACCCGCCTGGGCTGTTCCTGTGCGACTGGACCGAGGGGCTCCTGCTGTGGCAGGGGGTTGGACTGGGTGATCTTTCAGGGCCACTCATTGCCAACAGCAGGTAGATGAGCGGCGGTGCTGCGGAGAGGACCGGGCGTGCTGCTGTGAGCTGCGCTGCTTGTCAGGAGCCAGCCAGGAGCCAGCGGGTCCCCAGCCTTGTGAGGCAAACAGGACACCCCACTTCTCATCTCCTGAGCTTTTCGTGGCGTCGCAGCGTGCGGGTACCTGAGACACCGACACTGACGGCAGAGGCAGGAACTGGCCTCAGCTTCTCCTCCCCGAGGCCTGCAGCAAGCAGGGCTGTGCTGTGGTGGGGGGGTTTTGGCACAAGGATGATCTGGTCCCACGCTTGGAGCAGAGGCTGTGGAGAGAGAGAGAGACAAAGGTCTGTGCTTGGCGTGCTCTGGGTTCTCTCCAGAGGTCTGGAACCAGCCGTGAGGTGCCGTGCCCGAGAAGCTGCCCTCCACGACAGGGCCCTCCTGGAGGGTGACTCCCTGCGTAGTAACGACCTCCTCAGCCCTCCTGGGGCATCTCTCTTGGGTAGCGTTTGCCTGAGCAGTGGCGGCGAGGGTGGGCAACGGCGCCCGCTGCCGCTGGAGTAAGTGGCAGAACTGTTATGGGAAGGTGTCGTTTTGGTAGATGTCAGCGTGTGGATTTTTTATGGGGAGCCGGTGACAGGCAGTGAATAATTTAACATAAATTTCCATAATGCAGTGCAGCTGCTGATTTATGGCCGTATTAGCCTACAGGGCTGGGGATCTGATGGCTCCTGGTCGCCCGCTATCTTTTCTTTCTTTGCAAGATAAAACTTCCCCTAAATTGTCCCACTTCACTCATAACTCACGAGACACCGTCATCCCTCCCGCGTGCCGTGCCAGCAGCCGTGCCCACCAGGCCTTGTGGCCACATGGCTCAGGATTCATAGGGGAGGGTTAGGCTGGACATCAGGATAAAGGTCTTCCTGGAGAGAGTGCTCAGGCCCTGGGTTGAGTCCGCATCCCTGGATGAGTTTAAAAGTTGCTGAGATGTGGTGTTGGGGGATCTGGTTTAGGGGTGACCTTGCAGAGTGGGGCTGGTGGTTGGACTCGCTGATCCCACCTGAATGATTCTGTGATTCCAGACGAGTGAACTTACTGCCTGTCTGCACTTGCCACAGGTGATCTCACAGACAGGACTGGGAAGAGGCATCTGTGCAGGGGGAGCCACCCTCCAACCCAGTCCCCCTGCCACAGTCCCATCCCCCTGCCACAGCAGGATCCCCTAGATCCAGTCATTAAGGGTTGGAAGGGACCTCCAAAGATCATCCAGTCCAATCCCCCACCACAGCAGGATCCCCTAGATCCAGTCACACAGGAACATGGCCAGGTGGGTTTGAAACATCTCCAGATAAGGAGATTCTCATTCTCTTTCTCCCTAAATATGCAGCGGTGTCCCTTGGAATTCATATAAGTGATAGAAGAGTGAAGCTGGTGGCTGTGCTGACTGAAGGCAGTAAAATTACTGCCAGTGCCCTTCAGGCCAGACCATCACTCACATTTTTAATCGCTTTTTATGCCTTAGGCTACCAGCTTTTTGTGTTATTACAACTAGAGAGGAAAACATAAACAGACACATCATAAGCAGCACCGATTCTGCGCTCAGCTTAGCCAGCACACATGTTCTGTATTCGATTTGCCACCGTTTCATTCCCAAAACTGTTTTACAAATTCCTGAACAAGGTGTAAAGTTGGGATTAAAGCTAATTGAGTGGTGTCTCTACATGGAAAAGCAAAGACTGACACTCTCCCAGGCTGCTGTGACATGGACTTAGAGAATTTGTAGAATCGTTAAGGTTGGAAGAGACCTCCAGGATCATCCAGTCTAACTGTCACTCCAACCCCACCCTGCCCACTAAACCCTGTTCCCCAGGGCCACAGCTACTGGGTGTTTGAACCCCTCCAGGGACAGTGACCCCCCATCCCTGGGCAGCCTGTTCCAACCCCTGAGCACTCTGGCAGGGAAGAGGTTTCTCCTGATGGCCAACCTAACCCTCCCCTGGCCCAACTTGAGGCTATTTCCTCTTGTCCTATCGCTGCTGACTTGGAAGAAGAGACCAACCCCCACCTCTCCCCATCCTGTCAGGGAGCTGTAAAGAGCAATGAAGTCTCCCCTCAAGAGGAGGGCTCATGGAAGAGAATGGATAATCCTTCTCTTTCCATTCCATTTTTGGAATGGAAAACAAACAGCAACTAACAACTGATCCACTGAGACCAGCAGATTCTAGGCAAGAGGAGAGTGAATGTCTTACGTGGCTTGGAAGATGGCCGTAGCAATCATGCACACCAACATGATGTAGAATATCGGGTAGTCGAGCTGCAGGTTCCCTTGGATGGAGACGACAATCATACCTGCCACAGCCTTCACGGTGACAACAGTCATGGAACCTGTGAACATTCACCGGGACACAGCTGAAGCACTGGAACCTGCCACACGTTCGCTCTGTACAGGTCAGGCAGCTGCAAACGAACCCAAAACCTACAAGAATCCCTAAACCTTCCTTCTGCCAGGTCAAACAAGGGACACAGACTGCTTGTTTTATCACCAGCTCTGCCCAACAGCTTCACCGCAGTGACCTTCAATAAATCACTTAACCTTGCCTAGGGCTCCCCTGCCCACAGGACTGGGAGTGTTTATTGTTTGGGGTTTTATTTAAGTGTTTGAACAGCGTTGGGTAATCACATGATGGAAGGACTCTGATGCTGTATTGGCTTGGTTGCCAATGCTAAGGAAGCTCTCAAAACACAAATCGAGCAGAGCCCACTTCCATTTCTTGGAATTTACAATTAAGACAGTTGTTTTGTCTGTCATTAAGGCAGCCTCTGAGGCATCAGAGGCTGAAAAACAGCCTCAAACAGCTCAAAAAAGGAAAGAAGAAGAAGAAAAACAAACAAAACGCTGCAGTAATTGGAGCTGCAGAAATAGCACACACAGAGGAGTGCGGCATGGATTCACCGGTGTGTCAGACTGCGTCACTGCCCTGCTGTTATCCACCCCTTTTAAAGTTTAATTAATCACTCTCTTAAAAAAACCTCGAACCAACCCAACAGATTAACACAGAGAGAGGTACAAGCAAAATCCTGGTGTTTCTAAACTCCTTGCTGTAGGCTCTGGGGATCATTTGATCCCTTGCACAGAGGCTCTCCCAATTTCAATGGGGCCATAGTGGCCTGGCAGAGTATTTACCAGATCTTTAGCCACAGTACAAATCTTCCCAGAGCCAGGAAGATCCTTGTGGGTCAAATCTCTTTTATCCCCTGAATCAGCCTTCCTTATCCATTACCTAGACACACAGATCATTAGGGCTTGGAAGGGACCTCCAGAGGTCATCAAGTCCAATTGGTCTGCTCAAGCAGGACCATAAAACCTAAGACAGGTCACACAGAACCACATCTAGAGGGTCTTAAAAGTCTCCAGAGAAGGAGATTCCACACCCTCCCTGAGCAGCCTGTTCCAGTGCTCTGTCACCTTCACAGTAAAGAAGTTGTTCCTCGTGTTAAAGTAGAACTTCCTGTGCTCCAACTGACACTCAGTGCCCTTTGTCCTATCACAGGGCGCAAGAGGAAAGAGATTGTCTCTTTCTTCTTGACCCTCAGCCCTCACAGATTTATAGACAGGGATTAAGTGGATTTATAGACAGGGATTAAGTCCCTTCATAACCTTCTCATCTGCAAGCTGAACAGTCCCACATCTCTCAATCTCTCCCCATAAGGCAGGTGATCCAGTCCCCTCATCATCCTCATGGCCCTCTGTCAGACTCTCTCAATCAGATCTCTGTCCCTCTTGAACCAGGGAGCCCAGAACTGGACAGAGTCTCCCGCTGTGACCTCACTAGGGCAGAGTAGAGAGGGAGAAGAACCTCCCTTGATCTGCTGGACCCACTCTGCTTGATCCATCCCAGGATTCCATCTTGGTCACCAGAGCACAGTGCTGTTCCATGGAGAACTTGTCCACAAGAACTCCAAGGTTCCTCTCCATGGAAGTGCTCTTCAGGAGATCATCCCCCAACTTGTACTGATGCACTGCTTTGCTCCTCCCCAGGTGAAGGACTCTGCCCTGATTCTTATTAAGCCTCATTAAATTCCTCTTAACCCACCCCTCCAGTCAGTCCCAGTCTCCCTGAGTGGCTGCACAGCCATCAGGTGAATCTGACAGACCACCCAGCTTAGTGCCATCAGCAAACTAGCTGAGGAGATACTGTACCACACCCAGCTTTGCATGGCACAGATTAAAATCAAACCCACTACCCAGTGGTCTGGATTGGGCAGCTCATTTGTTGTTATGGGAAGCAAATCTTCGTTGTTCAAACAAGGAATTTTCAAACATCACTGCAAGATCATCATCAAATAATCATTGTCAAATCTCTAGTGACATTTCTGGAGGAGATGGAGGCATTTTGTGACGCTAACTAGGCCAATATAATGCCCTACCTGCTACAGATCCTTCACTGTTACAAGCCAGAGTTAGGCCTCTCAAGTCCACAACAACTTACCCAGCAAAGCTACCAGCAGAAGAATAACTACGATGTAGTTTGCATTTCTCTCCTTGTAGAAGTACAGCAGCAGGCAGAAAATGACGATCTCCACGAGCTGTAACCGGTAGAAAGGAGAACATTAAGAAATGTGGGGGTAGGGGGTTGGCAGTAACAGGATTCTGAGCCAGTCAAGTATCAGAATCACACAACAGGGCAAATCAAAGGAAACTGAGGATCCCAACCAATAACAGATCACAGAACATTAGTGATTGGAAGAGAACCTCAAAAGATCATCTAGTCCAATCCCCCTGCCACAGCAGGATCAAATTTAGCATGATTTTAGCTTCTAAATAGATGAGATACTCAATAGTTTCTTGCAGAGAAGGAAACATGGGACACTTTTGGTATCAAAAAGCCACAGATCAGACAGTCCAGAGTGAATATTGATCACAGCCTACTTCCCATAATGAGGTTCTTCAGGTGATCCCAGGAGCTCACATCTTATTTAATGGCCCAACTTCCTCTCCATTAACACCTGACAGTTTTCCCAATATTTGTAATGAGAGCTTGATGGCTCCACAGAAAGTCAGTCCAGATGCAGGCAGTGTTTGAACACCTCTGGAGCTGCTGCTCTCTGCTGCCATCAGTCCTGCCGCAACAGGCTGAAGGTCAGGGAGACAACAAGCTCATTTAGAACTTTCCAGTAGAAGACATTTAAGTCCCAGTGGAATAATTCAGAGGAAGGACAGAGGAGTGTGTCTAGAGGAGGGCCGTGAAAATGATCAGGGGAATGGAGCATCTCTCATGCTGAGGGAGTTGGGGCTGTTCAGCCTGGAGAGAAGAAGGTTCTGGGGGGATCTTCTTTTGTCCTTCCAGTACCTGAGGGGGGCCAACATGAAGGCAGGGGAAGGTCTTTTCAAGAGGGTTTGTGGATAGGACAAGGAGCAGTGGGTTCAAACTGGGAAAGGAGAGATTGAGGCTAGATATTAGAAACAAGTTCTTCAATGTGAGCATGGTTGATGGCTGCAATGGGCTGCCCAGGGAGGTGGTGGGGGCCCCATCCCTGGAGTCATTTAAGGTCAGGCTTGATGAGGCTCTGAGTGGCCTGACCTAGGTAGGGATGTTGGACTAGATGACCTCTCAAAGTCCCTTCCAGCCTAGAACATTCTATGATTCCAATTATATTCCTTCTATTACAATATACTCCGAGGGTTAGAGCAGCACACAAAGGCTCTCATCAGGCTCCTGTTGTGCACATATGCAGGGGAAACACACAGTTCCTACCCCTAGTCTGATTTAAAATGACCCATTAGCAAAGGATGTGCCTCAACAATCACAAGTATGCAAAGGGATTTATCTGTCTGTTTCCTTATCAGATGGGAGAGCCCTGAATACCCCAGTTACTATCCACTGTCAACCACTATGAAACCGTTGTTTACCAATAAATGACTTCTCTTTGACGCTTACCAGGTCCAGGTTTAAAGGTCATTCCGGCTTTCTCCTGAAGAGCTCCTGATTTTGAGGTGGCGACAATCCTAGCTGCCGTTTGGTCTTTCTGAGATTGATGATATTCAGGAGGAGAAAATCCAGTCCTGAACTTGGGTCTGGGCCAGTGCCTGTAAACCAGAGTTTGTTTTCAAATGGGACACTTTGTGTTTTGCCCCGAAGAACTGAGCCTGATCATCATAATCTCATTGTTCACATCCCAAATTCTGCTTCTTAATGTCATTGCCATTTTTAAGCCACTCTGGGTCAGTTTAGAGATGCTCAGGTCTCTCTACAGGGTGCTTTTACACTGGAAAACTGGTCCCTATACTTCTGAGGACATCCAGACTGGGTCACAGAATCACAGAACATTAGGGATTGGAAGGGACCTCGAAAGATCAATGAGTCCAATCTCCCTGCGACAGCAGGATCCCCTTGATCCAGTCACACGGGGTCCTACTGTTCTCAGCCAGTGGAGGGACAGCAGCAAGTACAACAGGGTTCCTTTTCTCTCTTTCAACCTCACACTCCCTCAAACCAACAAGGATTGTGCCGCAAGCAAGTCAGGATCTGAAAATGAGTGGGTTTGGAGGTAAAAACCCAACCCAACACCCTACATCTCACTCTGCAACTAGAAGTTTTGATTTTCAGGCTTTAGAACTGAAAACAGCTTGACTACAAAAAGAAATGTATTGATTGTTGGGTCACACGTTTCCAGGCAATAAAAAATAAGACAATTTGATTTGAAAAGAAATAAAAGGGAGAAAAAAAAGAAAGAACAAGAGAAAAAAAAAAGGAAAAAAAAAGAAAGGAAAGAAGTTTTAAAAGAAAAACAATTTCAAAAAAGAAAGATAAAAGAAAAAAATAAAAATAGAATAAAGTTAAATGAACTAAAAAAAAAGTACAATAGAATAAAATAAAGTAACATAGAATAAAATAAAATAAATAGAGGAGGGAGTTTGCCATCATAGCTCTGAGGGTTTGCACAGACAAAGACATGTTCTCCATGAACCAAGGGCAGCAGCTCTAAGGGAATGTGTTCAGACCCTCTGCAAATGCAGCCACATGCACTAGTTCTGCTCTAGAAAGAAGAGGGCAGGCTTGGGGTTTGGGGTTTGTCACCCCAATTTCTTATGGTTAATAATGCCCAGTAATTTTCAACCTTAAACAACTCCCGGAGTGCTTGAAACCCAAGGCTGAGACACAAAATGGCCCTGGGAAGGAGAACCGAGGTAGTGCAGCAGCCCAGCGCACTGGAGGGACCATTTTGGAAGGCATTTAGCAGCAGTTTATTGCTTCAGTGCAGGAGCCTTTGAGCACCGGGGCACGACAGGGTGTGCATTGTTGTGCCAGGACAGCCAGCCCTGGGTGTGTGTGGTGCGCGGTGAGGGGCCAAGGGCTATGTTGAAATGCACCCGCACGAGAAATGCGATTTAGTCAGAACAAAGCCGGCTCCTGTTGTGCCTCCCCGCGATTATAAAACAGATCTGTGTCGTTATAAATAGAAGATGACTGGTGACAAAGATGCTGCTTCCACTCACTACTGAGGCCAAGCTCTTAATGCTGCGGTTCCAGATGTCAGACCAATTTAGCAGCTGCACTGCCAGCAAATGGGTCTGGTTCAAGGTTGGCCAGTCCACATCTCATGATGGCTTAATCTCATTTTATAACAGCAGGGGATTCATTGTGGTCCTTCTTCTCCACAGAGACTGCCAGACTATCTGGATCCGGGAAGCTGAGATCCTGCTTCTACACAACCCAGTGGTTTAGCTCTTGTTTATTCCAGTGGGAATAAAATCAAAGACATGGAAATAACAACACTGTTTCAAGAGTGTAAGCTTTACTCTCTGTGCCACCTTCCATCCCAAAGCATCTTACAGCGTGCTTGAACTAAGTAATGCAATTAAATCAAGAGAATATAGAGATAGATAGATGATAGATAGATAGATAGATAGATAGATAGATAGATAGATAGATAGATAGATATTCTATGATGTACCGTCAGTGCTGAGTGGGGAGAAATCTAATGAACTATAACAAGGTCAGTGTAGATTCTGGCATCTGAGCAAGAACAACTCCAGGGACCAGTATAGGGTGAGGACTGACCTGTTGGAGAGCAGTGGAAGAGAAAGGGACCTGGGTGTCCTGGTGGCCAGCAGGATGGCCAGGAGCCAGCAATGGGTTCTGGTGGCCAAGAAGGTAAATGGCATCCTGGGGTGGATCAGAAGTGGGGTGGTTCCTGTGTGACTGGATCTAGGGGATCCTCTGCTGTGGCAGGGGGATTGGACTGGATGGTCTTTCGAGGTCCCTTCCAATCCCTAATGTTCTGTGATTCTGTAATAAAACAACCCCAACAGAGATTGGAACCAAATCTGAAATCCCTACTGCCATTTCTGGAGTAGTTATGTTTGTTTAGTCCTCAGCATCCTCCTTCAAACAAGCTGTAATCTTCTCAGCTTGAATTATTTAATCAGAATCACACTCCTGTCTGTATTTTATATTGTAGTGTATTCCCAAATAGTGGGGGATAACCTCTCATTTCCTGAAAGCTCTTAAAAACTTCCTTACTGATCAAGGAGAGATCTGCTGTTTGCAAAGTCTGTTTACTTCTTGCTTATTTCCCAACGAGTTCATTTAATAGAGGGGAAGGGAAAGAAGAGATTAATGTGGCGCCCGTAGCAGTTTCCCAAATTCTGCAGAGTTTATAGACCTACGGAGACAGGGATGGAGCAACTGCTTTGCAGTGCAGCAGAACAGGCTGAAATGAGCCTGTGAAACCCAAGTGATCCTGGGAATTAAGGGAATCTTCACTCCTGCTATAGTTCTACACTGCAAACTGCTTTTAGGGCTCCCAGTAGTACCCATTAGCAACAGCCAAGCTTTTCTGCTGTAATTTAATTTAATTTAATTTCCACCAACAAATTCCACCCTGTGGTGAGAATTGACAGTATCATGTTGAGAACCATTAAGGCATCTTTGGATTGTTTTTCCACCCTGTATGTAACATCAAAAATCAACATAAAAATTCCCCCACCCTTCTTCGTTTTCCTTCCACCAGCCACTTCATAATAAGAGTGAGGCAGACACAATGGAGGTTTCATTACACTGTGGGATACCACCACGGGGAGTGGAGTCACAGATACAGCAGAGCATGCCTTGGCGTTACACTGCCTCCTCCCAGCTCCACGCTCAACCTCCCCATGATAAACCAGAATGGAGTGGTGTCCCTCCAGTCACCACTGGGACAGAACTGGTGTCCTTTCTCTTTAATAGCACCACTACCTCCTTTTCTCCTTGAGTGTTTTCTGGTCGCGGAGGACATCTTCACACTTGAAATGTCTTTGTGCTTCTGTAGCCTTGGGCTCTACTGGGAATTCCTCTTGGGAATTCCCCCACTGGGAATTCTGCCACTGGATTTCAAAGGAAAGAAAAGAATAATAACACTCTTCATTAATACAGGCTTTTCTGTCATGACTTTTAGGCCCCTCTCCAGGCAAGCAGGCAGGCACATGTTTAACATTAAACACATGAGTAGTCTCTATTCACACGCCGCAAGCTAGAAATGCTCATTAGCACTGGATCATGGCTCCAGCAGAGCTGCTAACACACTTCAGCTAGAGAAAAGGGGGTTCTGAAACCTTTCATTGGGGTTGCACCATCACTGGATGAGCAACTTCAGTGTTTCCCACCCACTACTCCTCCAATGGGAGACGGGTCGGTTACTTGGCAGCAGAGGCTCGACCTGCTCAGCAGCAACAACGTGGTGGTTCAGGGCTGGTTGGTTGATGAGAAAAGCTCAAAACCCACCATATTTGACTGCATCCTCTGAGGGCATCTCAGCTTTAGCCTCTCTCCAATGAATGGTGAAGGGGAAAGATTTGGGGCAACAGGTGACCAACACGATTGCAGTGGTCTCTGAGATGCTGCTGAGTCCTGTAAGGTGAGCGCCTAAGGAGTTACATGGGGCTCTTCAGACTTCAGTGGAGGGCTGCACGAGATGATCTCCAGAGCTCCCTTCCAACCCCTACCATTCTGTGATTGTGTTGGTCATCATAACATGGACTGATCCAGCTTTACAAACCAGCGTTGGACAGGGTCTTTATGTTTTCCTAGGGCTGGAGTGCAGGCTGGGATAAGGGGTGAGGAAATAAACCAGATTACTCATAGAATCATTTAGGTTCAAAAATATATTTAAGATCACAAAATCACAGAACATTAGGGATTGGAAGGGATCTCAAAACATCATCCAGTCCAATCCCCCTGCCACAGCAGGATCCCCTAGATCCAGTCTCCAACAGGTCAGTCCCCATCCTATAGTGGGTTGCTATTGCCCAGATGCCAGACTCTACACTGCCCTTAGTTCATTAAATCCAACCATTAATCTCTTCTAATGCCTTCCCCACAAGGGAAGAGAAGCCCTGTTTACACTGCCCAGCACTGACTGGGATGGTGTAGTCCAGTCCCCACACAAACCAGCAAATATCTCCTGATCAAGAAAATCAGACATTTGACCTATCCCTGTGTATCCTAAGGAAATCCCTAAGCGAAGCTGCCTTAAACATTGTAGCTTGCTCAGGTCTGAGCTAAAAATGACAGTCCAGATCAAACAGTCTATCACTCTCGGTTAAAGTATCCCAGCTGCAAAGACGATTCTTTCTTAGAAATGGTTTTAATTCTGTTTTCTCTGAAAAAAAACCCCTCATTACCTCCTTCAGCTTCTCAACAAGTACAAGCTTCACAGTTTTCCTGCCTCATCTGCAACTGCCAGGTCATCGCAGACATCAAAACTGATGAAGAGATGAAAAGAGTCAGCAAAAAGGCAAAATCTTAGTGGGGAAAACAACTACCCCTTGGTAGCAAAATTAATCCAAGAATAACGAACATGTCCATCAGAATAGCAAACAAACACAGACTTCCCGACAGTTCAAATGCACCCAAGACTTTGGGGTTATTTTTTATTTTAAAACACGGGAGAAGAGCTGTAACCTGTAGCTCTGTATCCCACCCTAGTCCTGAGAAAACAGGATCATTATAGATATACAAATAGAATGTTTGTCAGCTGCTCTTTTTAAGATAGTCTCGAAGCAGCCTTCCTTAGTCTTACCTGCACAGCAAGATGATTTGTTGGTACTTCAGTTTAACGGAAAATAAAGAGCAACTTATATACGGGATCCTGTAGCAGTCCCACACTGCTACTCTGCCCTGGGGAGCCTGCATCTGGAATATTGCATGCAGTTCTGGGCCACTCAGTTCCAGAAGGACACAGAGCTGCTGTAGGGAGTCCAGTGCAGAGCTGCAAAGATGATGAAGGGAGGGGAGCATCTTCCTGATGAGGAAAGGCTGAGGGAGCTGGGGCTCTTGAGCTTGCAGAAAAGGAGACTGAGAGGTGACCCCATGAATGTTGATCAATATAGAAAGGGTGGGTGTCAGGAGGATGGAGCCAGGCTCTACTCAGGGGCACCCAATGATAGGACAATGGACAACAAGTACGAGCTGGATCAGAGGAGGTTTCACATCAATGTGAGAAGGAACTTATCATTGTGAGGGTCACAGAGCACTGGAAGGGGCTGCCCAGGGGAGTTGTAGAGTCTCCTTCTTTGGAGACGTTTAAAACCTGCCTGGCCATGTTTCTGTGCGACTGGATCTAGGGGATCCTGCTGTGGCGGGGGGATTGGACCAGATGAACTTTTGGGGTCCCTTCCAATCCCTAATGTTCTGTGACTCTGTGATTCTGTGATTCCAGTATGGATGGAGTGTTGGATCGACTGAACAGGGAGCTTTGAAATAAATATCTAAGAAATGTTTGGATGAAATGGACATCTTTACAGACATTTGGTCTGCATTTCTGAGATGTAGATGATTAAATCCACATTTTTGGCTTCTTCCCCCCCTCCACACTACGTCTTTCTTTACATCTCTCAAAGAATTTATGAACAAAGTTATTGTAAATCTGCAACGTCTGTCTCGTCACTTAGATTCCTTTCAGAATCGTTGCCTTGCCAATGTAGATATACAATCCTCTATGATTAATATTTATTACTTATAATTCTAAATACAATGGAAGGTCACCCAAAATACCCTGACTCTGCCTAAAGGAGCCTGGAGCCCTTTTAAAAACCCGCTGGTGATGGATCCCGAGTCTCAAGAACTCCAAATCTTAGCAAAACACTTTTTCATGTAGGATTTCCAGTATTTCCTGCTTCTGGCTAAGGCTAAAGCCAAACCGGGTAAAGGTGAGTGAAAGCTACAGAACTGAAAACATGAGCTTGGATTTCAAACCTAAACAAAGGTCAGGGAATGCCTGGACCTGTCCATAACCTTTGATCAGGCCATGAGAGAGTTATGAGTAAAATGCAAAGTAAGGATGCAAAGTGAGACTTGAATTCAGACAGAACAGGCCATCATGGGGAGGTGGAAACTCATTTCCCTCCTAATCTTTCTCATACACATCTAGATTTGATCCAAGTGTTGGAGTGGTTTTGGAAAACGGCAGATATTATCTGATTTTTAATTACGAATTAAAAGGAGTTCAGCTTGTGGATTTTCAGATTTGATAACAAAAGCCTGAAAACATGCAAATTTCCTCTGAAAAAGCTCATTGCACTAAGAGGTCATTTTATTTTAACCATTTTTAAACCTTATTTTTAAAAACCAGGTGCAATTTCAGGTTACTGAGATCAACCAATTGTAAAAAACATGACCAGAACTCAAGAAAATCATAGACTCAGAGCATGGCCAGGGTTGGATGGGACCTTAAACCAACCCCCCTGTACAGGCAGGGACACCTTCACTAGAGCAGGTTACTCAGGGCCCCAGACAACCTGGCCTTCAACACTGCTAGCGATGGGGCAGCCACAACTGCCTTGGGCAACCTGTTCCCCAGCATCTCAGCACCCTCACAGGAAATAATCTGTTCCTCATATCCAACCTCAATGTCCCCTCTTCAAGTCACATTAGAACTTTTCAGAACTTCAGGATTCAGCAGATTGGTGAAGACTAAGAGACGGAAGTCAGGTCAGACTCTGAACTGGTTCACTTACCCTGCCTGAGATCAAACAGTCTTCTTCAAGGAGCAAGAATCTGCCTTTGCCTTTTCCTTCAAAGATGCCCTGGAACTGCGATTAAGCAAAGCTGCTGATTTGAAGTGCAAACCTGGTAAAAGACAACTGAGGGAATCACAGAATCACAGAACATTAGGGATTGGAAGAGACCTCGAAAGATGGTCCAGTCCAATCACCACACAACAGCAGGATTCCCTAGATCCAGTCTCACAGGAACATGGCCAGATGGGTTTTAAATGTCTCCAGAGAAGGAGAATCCACAACCCCCCTGGGCAGCCAGTGCTCTGTCACACTCACTGTGAAGAAGTTCCTATTCAGATTGATGTGGAACCTCCTCTGTTCTAGCTCACACCCGTTGCCCCTTGTCCTATCACTGGGTGCCCCTGAATAGAGCCTGGCTCCATCCTCCTGACACTCACACTTCACATATTTACAAGGAAGGAAATGTAGACTCCTGTGGAGAGACATCTTCACTAGGAACAAGTGAGCAGAGCCTTCAGAATAACTCTGATTTTCTAAACACACAGAGCCAACTCAGCCAGAAGCAGCAAGACAGGCAGAAAGAACTAAGTCGATCATTATAAATAGATAAATAAATCGGGTAATCCTCTGAAAAATCATTAATCACAACTAATTCCAGTCTCCTGAGAAAATGTTTTTAACAAACCGCATGTGCTTGTGCAGGCACTTCTAATCTCATTAGATTTTTCTGGCTGCTGTCAGGGTTCTCTGAGCCAGATGACTGCTCAGCAATCTCTCAAGAAGAGCGAACCTTTGCCCTCCAGTCTAGCTCATCCGGTCCAGTTAAAATAGCCCGTTCTAGGAGAAGATTTGGGAATTGATGGATTTTCTCCCATGGTTTTGAAAGCTCAGAACAAATTGACCACCGCATGCAAGACAATAGTCAACCACAAACTATCTTCACACTCTGCTCCCAGCTGGGTTAGGATGAAAAGTGGAATCATGCCCCCAAAGCGACAGGATGGCTTCAGACTGTCATCAGCATCACACGGCAGAGGCTGGATGTTGATGTCTCCAGTCCTCCTGCTCTCTGGCTGCAAATGCACCTGCTGTGAGGTTCCCCTCGGTCACAGCCCACCAGCTTGGGGTTCTCCTCAAATCAGCAGCTCTGATGAGAAGGGGAGCCACATCAGGTTAAAGCTTAGCTTTATTTTATCTTTGAAAACAACAAAAAACCCCCCCAAAATAAAAATCAGGAGCTATGTGCTCTGTTGTACAGATCAGGGCAGATGAGTTTTATGCAGAAGAGCTGTCATTCTGTACTTGCTAAATGTGCAAATAATCACTTGTGTAAAGCAGATGGAGTCAGGCAGATGCTACAGATGGAACAAACCAATCTCCTTCAGGAAACAATCCTAATTCAGAATAATGTCACCTGATTCACTAAACCCTGGAGGTGCGGGGCTAAGGTGTCAGGCATGGACTTCTGCTGCTGGATTTGCTGGATTTCTGGCCAGTCCCTCTCTGTTTCAGCCCATCCTTTTGGAAGCTCTCAGAGCAAACATCTCCTGGGGTGAGACAATGAGTGGTTCAAAGCGACCCATGTGAAGCACAACGCGAAGAAAGTGCTTCCCCCGCCTGAAATTCATGTGCAGTGACAGCTTCCTCCAGCCTATCCAAGTTTCCCAAGACAGTAATCATAAAGGAACTGGCAACCAACACAGTCAAGAGGTTTGGTTGGCTCTGCCCAGTCCCTCTACTTACTGGAGTCAGCATGATGCCCCCCGTTATTGCTACAGCAGATTCAGTGGGCGTTTTGGCACTAGCCCCACTCTTCCAAGGGCTCTCTGCTCAATTGGTCATTCACTCTCTTTTTGCTTGAGACATTCGGATCCAACAGCATCGTGCAAATGTTATGCAAAGTAGCATCTGCAAGTCTGACACATTCACTCAGTCTTGTCCCCCTTCCTGCGCCAAGTTACAAATAAATACCCTATAAACTCTTGGGCCCGCTAAGGCAGAAAATGCATTCAGAGACTTTGTAAAATATAACTGCTAAAAGAATTTCTCCTTTAGGGTCAAACTCCCTTTCCGCCTGCCTTTCTCTCTCTCTCTCTCTCTGTGTCTCATTTTCCTCCTGCCTCAAGAATCTCAACAGCACTAAGGGGAAAAAGCACCCCTGAAATAATCTACAGAAGAGTCAAAGAGCCAGTCCTATCTGCTCCTAACTTTCATCTTTTCAAATCTCAGAGAATTTCCTATTCTTAAAACTCCAAAGCATATAGGTGGTGAAATACCCCCAAAGTGAAACAAGAAACTAGTGAAGACAACTCATTTCCAGTACTGGTTGCAAATAACACTAGATCTTAGGTTCAGATTTCAAAGGCCCTCCACCCCCATGCTAGAGCTGCCTTCTCTTTCCTCCAGGGAGAAGGAGATTTGTCCCTGACCAACACACTTGAACAGGCGAAGTCATAGGGATGTCAACCAGATAATGCAATGATAAAGTATGTCTTAAGGCAAAAGAAGAGTCTGTAAAAGGGGATACTGAGCCACCGCTGAGGTCAGTTAGGACTTGCTGAGCCGCTTGGCCACGTCTGCATAGGCTTGCTCAATCTCCTTGTCTGCCGCACACGTGTTGGTGAACTCATCCCTGGCGTAGGCGTTCTTCAGGTACCGCCACAGCCCCGTCATCTCCGTGGGGAACTCAAAGTTGCGGTATTTCTTTGCAACAATCTAAACCAAAGATAAAAGGGGAGGGAGGGGGGAAATAAAAGCATTTTGCTGGTAATATATCTCCAGATTCATTTTTTTGCAGGGAGCCTCTTATCCTTTCTGGTCACATAATTAATAGTACAGGAGAGAAACACTTGGAGTCTCAGGGGCTTAGAATAGAAAAGCATGAGGAGTGACTGTTCATTGCTCCTATCTTGCAAGGATGCTACTTGGGCTAAGAACACTCTAAATCAATGGCCTGGCTACCATCACCAAATGAAGACTTTTATGGTTGCTAAAGCTCATTAATTTTATCCTACTGGGTTTTGATGGTTTTTGATGTGGCTAGAATCATAGAATCATTCATGTTGGAAAAGACCCTTGGGATCACTGAGTCCAACCATCTACCCTGCTCTACATGTTCATCCCTAAACCAGATCCTCCAACACTACATATAAGGGACTTTTAAACACATCCAGGGATGGCGACTCAACCACCACCCTGGGTAGCCCATTCCACTGCCTGACCACTTCCTGGTGTCCAGTCTAACCCTCCTCTGTTGAAGCCTGAAGCCCTTCTCTCTGGTTCTGTTGCTAATGACCTGTGAGAAGAGACCGGCACCAACATCTCTACAGTGTCCTTTCAGATAGCTGTAGAGAGCGATGAGGTCTCCCCTCAGCCTCCTCTTCCTCAGTCTAAACAGCCCCAACTCTCTCAAGCTCTCCTCATCAGATTTATTCTCCAGGCCCTTCCCCAGCTTCGTTGCCCTTCTCTGCACTCGCTCCAGCACCTCAATGTCTCCCTTGGACTCAAGTTGCGTCAGGGGAGGTTTAGATTGGATGTTAGAAAGAAGTTCTTTACTGAGAGGGTGGTTAGATACTGGAA
>JAOXOE010027541.1:0-18165 GCA_028565055.1 Phoeniculus purpureus | reverse complement strand
AACCTAGTTTAAAGCCCTATTAATGAGCCCTGCCAATTCCTGCCCCAGGATCCTTTTCCCCCTCTGGGACAAGTGCAACCCATCAGTTGTTTGCAGCTCTGGTGCCTTGTAAACCGAACAGTGATTGTAGAATCCAAACCCATGTTGAATACACTAGTCCTGGAGCCATGAATTGAGCTGTTGGCTCTTCCTAAATGTTCTCTCGTCCATCGCTGATGTTAGAGGGATAGAGGAGAAGACAACTTGATATCCTGATCCCTTTAGTAGTTGCCCTAAGGTCTTGAAATCTCTCTTAATTGATTGTGAGCCTCTCGTTGTTGCATTGATTTGGTTGTGAACTGTATCTCATAGGCTTTAGGTGGCATGAGAGACTAGAATAAAAAGATCTTTTCCTGTAACTTTTGGTAGCTGTAAAGTAACACCAACTATTACAAGCTAAATTCTAGGTTGTGAAGGAATAGTTGCAGGAGAAATGGTACAGTGATATTAATTTGTTTCATTTGCACTCCAGAACATCCCCAAGCCTGGACATAAAAGAACAGATTCAACTCACAGTAGCAATGAATCTGAATATACTTTTAGCTCTGAGATCACCGAAGCAGAAGACTTGCCAATAAGGATGGAGGTAATTAAGTTAAAATATCCCTACAACTTTTCACTAATTAGTAGCTGAACCAATTCCAATCTCTTTTTTCATAGTGCTTTTGGACACCATGTTGTTATACTGAGACACCTGATGCTTTCACTGCTTTCTTCCATTTCCTTCTTGAAATCAGCTCATTTTCTGGTTATTTGTAGTCCTGTGTGAAAGGCTTTGTGAAAGTATGCTTTGAATTCTGCATTACAGTAAACACAGGCTAGATACTTGGTCATCCAGTTGATTTGCATCTGTAAAACGTCTGCCTGCTGGTCTTTATAAGCACAATCACTTTTTCAAGCACAGTGGGATTTTAGAAAACCAGTGTGACTTTCTGAACCTTCCTGTGCTGTGTATTCCAGGATCGAAGGTGACAGGGTGGCTAGCCACAATCTTAGTGGCTCCATGGGATGAGCTTCCTGTTAGGGATGAGAACCTCTTGTTGATTCTTTTTTCCTGTTTCACAGGGGTGAATAAAACAATGAGAATGTACTGTTCCTTTACCTACACAGTGATACACCCCTGGATAGTTAATTTTTCAGGAAAGTGACTTTTCAGCAATAATTGTGGATGTTTTGTGATGTAACTCTAAGGCATTTTTAGTGTTTTCCAAGAAAACTCCCCATTTTGGCCCCTCCCAAATAAACAGGATTGCTGACACAGCAGATAGCTGTTAGATTGGTGGTCTGACTGCTTGGCAAAGCTTTTTCTGTGCTTGCTGGAGATATTAACAATGAGCCATCACACAGCTCACTCGATTTGCCCTCTCTCTGGTTTAGTTTTCTCTGCAGTCACAATTTACAGGCTGTCATCGCTGGTTTCAAAAGCCTCTGCCAGAAATTACTTTCTACTGTGGATGCAAACAGCCTGCAACACCAATGCTGACACACATTCTATACCAGCTCTTTCATAATTTGCCTTCCCACTTGTATTTTCCACCTTGAATAATTGTCTCAGGAAAATGCTCCTAATTTCATGGAAGTCCTAAAAAAAGAATAGGGCAACTACATGTGATTGGATTTCACATACCAACAAAATGTCATAGTTCCTTTGGCAAGAGACTGATTCACTGCTGTTCTAAACCCACTTTGGGTTTTTAGAATAGAAATCTAAAATATTCCTTCACACAAGGGTATGAATAAAGGCAGAACTGAGAAGATTAAATGTCTGTTTGTTTAAACCCTTAAGATTTTAAGCTCAAATTTGACTTTAGAGATTAATGATAACAAAATCACATTAAAAAATAGGAGCCATCTCACTGCAAACCAGTAAAGCCAGAAAATTCCGAGTCTGTTTTCTTTTCCCTGAGCTGTTGGTATAGTTTATGGTTCTTTCCCTCACCAGGAAGAGATGAAGTGAAAATGGCTGTGTTTGCTTGTCTGCTGCAGTCATTAATACTAATTTTCTGGTGCCATTTCTAGGCTTCAGATTTTTATGGTGTACTTCATAGTGAATGCTTTGATCTTCTTGCTACATAAAGTACAAAATGGCTGATGAACAATTTCTGCACCTTCAGACTGCAGACGCTGCTCCCTGCCCAGAAAATAGTAAAAAAGCTAATGGCTTTAGGCTCAGAACTGATTGTGTAATTAGCATAATAAAAGGAAAAAACCCACATATCTTCTGGTACCACATCCCACTATAATAACCTGTAAATCAGCAAAGAGATTTCTCTGTAGCTGAAGAACTTAATACAAAAATATATTTTGAAAAAGCCTCTGACAGTTGTTTCCAGGTGAGTCTAACCACAGACTGTTTTTTCTCCTTTTTCCCTCCAACCAAGTAAGAATACAAGGTATGCTTAGTTCTAGACCTCCTCTCTGCTAGGTAGTCTCTAGTGCTTTCTTTGCTAGGCTTTAGGCTTAGATATGTTTTACACGAGTAGATCCTTTTTTAAAATAGTGTTTGACAGTTGATGAAATATTTTAGATGCCCACAGTCAGCTCTCAGAATCGAGTAACGTTCTGTGTTTCTCTCTTTCCCCTATTTCCCATATTTACTCACTGTAGTGCTTCCTTGGGATGTGGAAAGGAAATACTTCTTGACTCACTTCTCTTCTTTCTAAAGCAGGAACCAAGTGAGAAGAAGGCACCATTGGACATGTCTCTGTTCCTCAAGCTGCAGAAACGGGTTACGGAGCTGGAGCAAGAAAAGCAGTCCCTGCAGGATGAACTGGACAGAAAGGAAGAACAGGCTCTCCGTGCTAAAGCTAAGGTGGACTCCTTGGAGCTGAGCAAATGCTGACACCAGAGTGTTCCTTCCTGTGGAAGAGCAGCTGTGTGAATGCCGACTGGCTTTCATGAATCCTGATCTTCCTGTAGCACTCACTTTATTTAACAGCAAGTGTTACCGTTTGGTGCTTAGTACTATGGATTAGTTATTCAGTTTTCCAAGTCCTTGAGATCCTCTGATGGAACAAAATGTGCTTGGGATCTCTCTTATAAAAAACATTTTTACAAAAATGATTTTTATTAAGGAATAACAACATAGATTTCTGTCTAAATTATGGGGAGAATGAGTAATGGTTCAATTTAGGCAGAATAAGAAGTTGTTCAACTGGAATGCAGAGACAAAGTACTAGGATTAGATATGTTCAGCAGGCTTTTAACTTTGAAATTCTCTTCTGATTTGATCTCCTTAAGTACTTACAAAAATATGAAACCAGTTTTGGCAATTATGCTTCCAGCAGTGAATTTTCTGAGCATCCTGGGATTCATCCTGCTTTGTTCCATTACCAGTGACAGTAGTGTGATTAATACATGGTTTTATTTATATTAAACCAATTAGGTGTCATAAACTCCTCAATCAATGAAACTAGACAATGCACATATTCAAATTAAAGCCCTCAGCAGCACTGGAATGAGTGTTTTCCAGTTTTAAACAGAAAATAGTTTCAGCTCCCTTTCCTTTTCTTGACCCAACTAAATGAAAGGTTGGATTTGTATTTTTCACACTTGCCTGTATTTTCTTGTAGGAGGAGGAAAGGCCTCCAATAAGAGGTGCGGAATTGGAGTATGAATCCCTCAAGGTAATTCTAGAAAGGAGGTTTCTGTCATTTTCTAGGCAGAATACTGCAGACAACTGAATGTAGTAGCATAGAAAACTATGTAGCCCTCCTATTTCAAGAATATTAGCTGGAGAAACTAGAACAAACATTCCTCAGCAATCATTTTATTGTAGAATTGTCCTTTTTGAGGTGTAGAATGTCTGGTTTGGACTGCAGAAAATTAAGGTCCCCTAAACCCTGGGGAGTCCTCTGTTCAAACACTTAGTAGGGTCTGCAAATGAATTGAGCAAAAATACAATGATAAATTTAGCCCTCTTTTCCAAACACATTAATTAAATTAATGCATACCTTAGGCCACTACAACTGAAAATATTTCATATTGACTACTGTTCGTTGTGAACTTTATGTTATTTTGTGACAAGAACAGGAAGAAAAAAGGTATTTTTTTTTACCATGAGAAGGGTATGATTCATGTGTACGTGTCCTGATTTTGCACCTCAGGCAAAAGCTTAGCGAAACTCTTCCAGGCCCTGCACACCGTAGTCAAGAGGCCAGTGGTACAGGAGAGATTGATTGATAGATTGATTTATCTATTGCAGTTACTCATTGTTTTTATGTTTTCTATCCATGGTTTTGTACCTGTGGTTTATGGGCATATTATAGCACTGCTGGGTGATGGAATTGTCCCTATTTATTTCAGCGTCAAGAGCTCGAATCAGAGAATAAAAAACTGAAGAATGAACTGAATGAGCTGCAGAAGGCCCTCACAGAAACACGATCTCCAGAGGTAACTGCTCCTGGTGCCCCTGCATATAGAGTCCTTCTGGAACAGCTGACTTCAGTAAGTGAAGAGCTTGAAGTACGAAAGGAAGAAGTCCTTATCCTGAGGTCTCAGCTGGTTAGCCAGAAAGAGGCCATTCAACCCAAGGTAAATCACAGTCAGCAGACGCATTGTGTAGTAAACTGACATGCTTTGTTTAATTTAATAATACGCTTAAAAAGGCAGAAAACATGTCTGAAAGCTTCTCTAAGTGTAATCCTTTGGTCCATTATTAGTGTACAGTCTAAATCATGTGATTCTATTAATAAACCAGTTTTGGGTTTGTTTACCAGCATTCATGTAAAGATACTATAGTGGTCACAACCAGGCTGCAGACAGCAATGCTCTAGCCAGCATCTCCACAGACTCCTTTACCAGTGCAGAAAGGATTCCCATTTGGAACATTATCATTTCTCTACTGAGGATGGATTTTGACTGGAAAATGTACAGTAGTTCTCAGGAATTTCTTTTAATTAATAGTCTAGTAGAAGGCGCAAGGAACACTTTTTTCTAATCTCTGCAGGGTCATAGATGATTGTAAATCAATAACATTTCATAAAAATGTCCTATGGAGATGCATAAATTCCATGTTACTGCTTGATAAAGTGCTGTCTGATATTCTTGAATAGTGGATTACAACCACTGAAATGCAGATCTTCTAAAAACCTCTAATTCTGATGAGATACTCAGGGAAGTAATAACTTTGAAAACAGGAGTCATTCAACCTGAAAAAGTACGTAATTTCCACTGAACTGAGCTACGTCCTGTTTCATAACAATAGCAGGGAACGCAGTTATGTCATCTGTCCTTTGATAATGCAAATTTAGGCCTGTATTTGTCCTAAATAAATTGAAAATCTATGATGCATGAAGATGAACATGTCATGTTTTAAATTACTAGGGAAAAAACTTACAATTTTTAATGTAATGTTTAGAACATTGTAAAGAAATACTAGAATATTAAATTGTTTAATAACTTTGTTCCCAGCAATGGTGGGATACAAGTGTAGTAGCAGCTGTGAGCATGAAGGAAATATGGCGATGACCTGTGGGATGGCTAACAGCCAGTTTGCAGATAGTTTCTGCTTGTTAGGTTGGACAGCTGCAGCAGAGAGAGATTTTTAATTACTTGTTTTTCTTCCTTCTTGCCTACCAATCTGATTGCCAGGAGGATAAGGTACACATTTGCTTGTACAGTTATAAACCAGAACTCTTAAATGCTAGAAACACCTCAACAATATTCAAGCTGTCATTTCCCTACCTGTATTTGAAGTTGTTCTTGCACCTTGCTTCGCTGTTGAAAATCCTTTCTGATTATCCCATGCCTCCTGCTTCCCCATCTTCCTGTTCCATGCGAGGGAATAAGTGACTTCAAAACAAGCAGGTTGAACCATTTTAACTGTTGGTATATGTTAACCAGAATGGAAAAAGAAGGATTCAGAAATTGGTCAGTTAGCTCAATCTGTCTGTCTGCTCAGTGTGGTTGTAGAGTGAGAACAGCACTGACTGAGGATTCAAATCTCTGTTTACTTGGAAAATCCATAAATTTCCTACCAAAACAAGTCTGTAGTTTGAGGAACTACCTTCCTTCAGAGAGGTTTTTTTTATCCTTGGCATGGAACAAACATTGAGGACACATATTGTGATCTGTAGATACTAGACAGGGATTGCTGAATGTTTGATTAGAAAATGTAGTTGAACTCATTGTGTTAAGGAGTATGAGAAACTGACCTGACTCTAAAAAAAGGGTGTTAATTAAAATATTGTAATTACAGCATTACAGGGTGTTCCTGAAGATACAAGAATAATTAGCATTACTTTCCACATTATAAATATGTTCAAGCTGCTAAGACTTGATAGATTGGCAAGAGATACACAGAAGTTTTACTGTGTAATAAAAGAATAGTAGAAACATAACCAAGATCTCCTGAGGGTATAATTTTTTTAGGATCTTACATATTTTATGGGTTTTCATATTAGATAAAATGAATCATACTAGGCAGAGAGACCTAGACTTCTATGTCCACAAGGTTGTTATTGGAAATGCTTTGGAAAATTTTACTCATCCTAAGTCAAAAAGAAAAGTCAGAATTCCATCTCTTATGTTCATTAGAGTCCTGTGATTACATCGTAATTATTCCACAGCAGTGACTCTCATCAGACTGGCTGGGGTGACTGTAAAAATCTGTTTAGTATTTCAGGTTTTACAAAAGAGAAAGCAAAGTGCCACAGTAAACATTAAAAGCTGAAGCAAAATAGTACTAAGATGGTATCTAACTTAACTTACAAGGGCTTGAGATTTTTTTATTTCCTGCTTTGCCTGAGTACTTAAAGTACTTAAACTACAGGAACTGAGGAACAGACCTCACTTACGAGATGTGAAAAACTACATGTAATGCTGTGTGTAAGAAATATTAATAGAATTAACCTTGCAAAACTGTGCTGCTAATTCAGTTTCCAGTACTAGCAGCAACACATGGTAATCTGAAATAACGTGCAAATTCATCATGTAATGACATTTATTTTGTCCCTTTTACATGATGACAAGTGCAAGTAGATTCACATGTGTACCCACTCATTAGACAGTCTGGTGTATGTCCATGTTGCATGCATTCACTGTAAAAGATGGGCATGGAAACCTCCATACCAGCCTCCTGCCCAGCTACCTGCACAGATTTTACTGTGTCTGCTCAAGGATGGGTTCCACATGGGTGAAGTTCCAAAAACATGGATACAAAGAACAGTAACGTTGTTAAATTTACTCTGGAAATGATGGTTCTTTCTCCAGAACACCATGACAGATACTGCAATCCTCTTGGAGGATGTACAGAAGATGAAAGACAAAGGAGAAATAGCACAGGCATATATTGGATTGAAGGAAACAAACAGGTACCAGTTCTTCTTAATCTTCGATCATTTGGGGTCTGCTGTGTGTGTATTGTGTTCAGTAAGTTCCGTCCTTCTAACTTAAAATCGGGGTTATAATTTTATTTGATTAGTAAAATTCCCACATACAATATTTGAATGCATTAGGGAACAGTGTTGGAAATGCAAAAATCAAGCTCCCTGGATTTACATCTTCTTAGCCTTTAATTGCTACATTGCTCAAACCGGGTGCCATTGCTGGTTTGTTCCCTGTTGTCCAGTACTGGTCACAATAGGCTGTTGTAACACGCTTCTTGTGACAGCACGGAATGCTGTAACCAGTGGGGCTAACACTGAAAACTTGAGTTTCATCATTAAGAATGAATATGTGTAAACAAGAGGACTAATTTGCTATGTTATATTAAAGCATTTTGTGTGTCTCTTTTATAGTAACCATAATTTAGTTTGTAATGTCCTTCAAGTGTCATCTCATCACCATCACTTGTCTCTTGTATTTTTTTAAACACTTTTCTTGAAAGGCAATCTTCCCAGGACTATCATATGCTGAATGAGGACGGAGAACTTTGGCTGGTTTATGAAGGGTTAAAACAAGCCAACAGGTTACCAGATTTCTCAGAATGGTTTTCTTCTTCATTTGCATCTTCTTTTCTAGCTACCTGTGCCCCTTGCTATGGGTTTGCTTCAGCTACAGTATCGCTTTAACAGACAAAAAATCGTCACCAATTATTCAAACTTAGTCCCCAAACCTTTTTGCTTGTCAAGTTTTATCACTTCAGAAGTGATAAATCACAACAGTAGATAGTTCATCAGAATACTTGCAGAAAAATACCAGAAGCTCCACAACTGGAAAAGATTCGTAGCCATGTATTATTTGTCTGTTTTACGTTGAGTATCAAAATTAATGTCCCTTAAGGTACTTCTGCCTAAAGAATTGCTGTCATTTTATACTGTTTGAGTAGCTTCAACATACTCTTAACTTGCAAGTAGTTACAGGTCTTACTCTCCCTGTTTTGACTCAAGTTGAGTAAATGGAATATTCTTCTTCCACATCTCTCCATGCCAGATGAAAAATGTAAGATGTAAAGCAGCCAACAGATAGAACTCATTGTGGTACAGTTGAAGCCTCAGTACAGTCTCCACAAAGAGTGCATGGTAGTCATGTAATAGGCAGGATTCGCCTCGTTAGGAGATGCACTTCTGGCCCAGTATCCATACAAGTTTCCCAGGCTTTCGAAATGGTTTCTAGTCGTGCACTGATAGCTAATTCAGTGGATCAGCAATGCTGATCTTCTTCAATAGACAAATTTGGTAGCAGTAACTGTAGGAGGAGGTATTTTGCAATGAATGCTACTAACTGAAGTGTTTCCTTTTCTTGTGCTAACAAATTTTCCACCTAACATTGTTCTGTGAGCTTGTGAAGATCTAACTTAAGAGCGAGTGTTCTGCAGGATGAGTGTTGACCCTGCAACTCTTGTTTCTTGTCCTAGCACTGTAGAGACAAGATGCTTTATATTAAATGGCTTTATATTAAAGTGCAGGTAGATGACTGTTTACCCTTGCGTGCTTGATCAGTCTGGCTACTAATAACTTTGCCTGCCTTATGCATATTTAAACCCTGAAAGACTGTCCAATTGAACACTAGTAGTCACTAGTAATGCCATTTCCTGTGTGTGTATTTATAGAAAGTTGAGTCAGAGCACTTGGACAGTGCCTTGTAAGCAGAAGTAGATCCCCACAGTAGTGCTCAGGAAGAAGTGGGTTGTGTTATCCCCATTTAATGTGAGAGGAGTTTGCGATGTGGTATACCCAAGGGGAAAGAGCAAGTCAGTGATGAGGATAAAACGGATCTGCCTGATCCCAGCCTTGACTGTTGTTAATCTTTGTGCCCTAATGACAACCCTCTGCGAAATGTTGTTTTAACGTCAACATAGAGATTATTTATTTGTAGTTGCAATTAAATGGTTTCTGACTGAACAGAGTTAACTCCACAAGATTGTCAGTATTGCAGGATCCTAGCTTAAGCGAACACAGTATCTCCTTTGTCTTGCACAGTTTGCTTGATTTGATTAGAGGTAAAACCTCGTTTAAAGCCCCTTTAAAGCAGTGACAAGCTGTGAAGATGTAGCATTACATTTATTGCCACGTATTCTCAGGGACACCATAGACCATGTAGTGGCACTGTGTGATCGTGTGTTCAATCACGGAGGAAATGCAAAGCAGTTTCACAATTGGTTTCCCTCCACTTTTTGATTATGCAGGCTTAATTTAATTAGAAGGCATACTGAAGGGTTTAAAGAGTACTCTGCCTTTTTCATTTTCCTTTGCAAGCCATGGCTAATTGTTCCTGAGCAGCAGCTAAAGCTTTACACTCCTTTTGAGAACGGAGGATGTACCTTTACAAGTGTGTTCACCAGCTGTTGCTCAACTTCTTTAGGCTGCTGGAGTCTCAGCTTCAGTCACAGAAGAAAAGCCATGAGAACGAACTGGAATCGTTGCGAGGTGAGATCCAGAGTCTGAAGGAAGAGAACAATCGCCAGCAGCAGCTACTGGCACAGAATCTGCAGCTGCCTCCAGAGGCCCGCATTGAAGCCAGTCTCCAGCATGAGATCACCCGCCTGACTAATGAGAACTTGGTAAGGAAATGTTGCTGCAGGAGCAGGCTGGGGACTGGCAGACCTCTGTGCCTGGGAGTTCTTATCAGTTTTCAGATGGCCATCACCTGCAAAAAGCTGCATGCGTGCAGTGGGGGCTTTTTGTAGGCAGGCTAATGGGAAAGACTTGTGGTTGCTGACAAGGTAATGATGTTTCAGGGAATTTCCTTGAATTTTGTGGCATGGAAAAGCTTGTGAATCCCAGCTTTCAGCTGATGAATTTTATTATTGCTGAATGGAATGTTGATATCCAGGAAGCTCTATTAGTACCAAGTAGTAGTATTTGATTTGTTGAAAAACTCTGTTGCAGTTCCTCAGTTATTTACTGTCACTTTTTCTTCCCTTTTCCCTATTCCCTGCCTGAAGCTACACAGATGCTGTTTTATGAGCTTCAGCTGTTCAGTGTGTTTTGAAGAAAGAAGGAGTTATAGAAAAAGAAAATTGTTTAGGATTCCCTGAGCTAATAATTGGTATTCCTTGCTTACTGCACAACATTTCTGTGTGAAGTAAAGGTTAAGTGAAATTCCTTTTGTTTCCTCATGAAAGAGCATGTTCATCATGTGCAGCGTGCTTCATTTTGCAGGAAATTATTCAAATTGTTGCATTTTCATTGGTTTATCCCTATTGATAAAGGGAATCATGCTACTTCAGGAAGAGTAGTCCTAGTGCTGAGTGTCACTGCTTCCTCTAAACAAGCCAAGGTGTAGGCTTTCCTGTTCACATGTGTTACAGAAGTTACCGTTGCTGGGTTCTTACCTTAGTACCAAAGGTTTTGAGGAAAACATTAGCTAATTGAGCTAATAGATACTGGAAAACTGATTGAAAATGTAAGCAGCAAGAGCTCTGTCTCAATGGCAAAGGTGAATGGTGACTGTTTCTGTCTCTGACAGCTCATTCCTGTTGCCTTGCCTTGTTATGATTTAGCCCTTTTTCCCGCAGAGACATACTCATCACGTTCCGTGTTCCAAACACAGAGTCATATAATTGCATCCCAGAGGAGTTCTCTTTGTTTTCAAACACAGCGAATGTAATTTTACTTGTTAAATAGAGTCTCCTTCCTTAGTATTTCACGTCTGATGTTTGAGTATTGTAAATCCATTCCAAGTCGGCTGCTTTTCTACTCCTAGCCCTGAAGTGGAGATCATTTACAACCTTTCCAGTTGCAATATTAGGATTGCATTATTCACTGGAGCCCCATTTTGATTAGCATGACAAGATGTCCTATCTAGGTTCTCACAAAGGTGTTATTCCAGGCTTTCACAGTACTAGTACTGTCCATTTTTAAAAGATCTGAGTGTTCTGCAACTCATCGTAAACATCAGCTTCTGTCTGGGAGAGGCTGGTGTGGAGAACACAGCTAAGGACTAGACTGCCTAAAAATTGGAGACTCTTGATTTTGTTTCAATCTGATTAAGTTTATGTAGTCCTTTCTGAAGTATCAGTGTCTCAAAGCTAGAGGGAAAAACAATCCTGTACCTATTTTTACAGTTTTATGAGGAGTTGTGTGCAGATGATCCCAAGAAGTATCAGTCCTACCGGATTTCACTTTACAAACGGATGATTGTATGTAGATCACGTGAATCCTGTTTCTCTGTTGTCTTGTTTGCTATTTTCTGAAGCACTAATTGAAAAGCAGGCTGCCTTCCTTTCTCCGTTTTCAAAGGAAATTCCCTGCAGGGAGCTTCACAATGCCAATGACTTCCCTCACTGCTTTTTTTGTTAGTCTCAGTGTCCTCTGTGTAATCTGCGTCTCTTTTGGATGCAGTTTTGTTACTAATACAAGTCTTTGCAGTGTGAGCAAAGCCATTTCTTTTTTAATACTACTAAATACTGCCCTGAAAAAGGGGTACAGGATGCAGATGCAAAAGGTGCGCAGTTTTCAGAACCTCTTTAGAACATCATTGTATTTAAATTTAGCTCAGCAGAACAGAGCCCTGATCATACAGATACGCAACAGGGTGAATAATGCCTGTGAGCCAGTCTGAATCTATTTGTAGTTTTCCTTATGATGCTGATGACTGGAATGACAAAATCTATCGGAATCAAAATATGTAATCTTCTAGTATTTTAAGATGCTGGATTTGGAAATAAGGTGTCCATAATAATAAAAGATAGCATCAGATTTAAGCTCAAAATAATTTATGAGATTCTGACTCTTGGTAAGATGTGATATCTGTTCAGTTTGTTTAGAGGAACCTATCTTCCTCCCCACATACTTGTTCATCAGTCATATCCATTCACTGATACATTTGAGGCAGTCTGTTTGACTTAGATTAATTTTTTAATTGATTCCTGGAAAAATTGTTCTATCTGACAATACGCTGTTGTAAAATGGGACAGTGCTTTGAATGTGAAGCATGGCTTCAATTGTCTTCATTCTGCAGGCCTGCTATCTTCCTGCTCAAGTACATTATATTAGGTTTTAAAGTCTTTGTTACCTGAATAAGAACAATTTGTGCTTAATACTGAGTCATTGCCCACAGTGCACTAATATTTGCCAGTATTTTAGGAGATGTTTCCCAGGTGATGCTTTTGGTGAAAGGAATTGATGGTCCCATACATTCTGACAGGGCTATGAAGAATCACGCTCATGAAACAGCGTTTTTCTTTTCAGACCCCTAACAAAGTGTTTTGAGCTTCAGGTTTTGCTTTGTTTAGAAAGACTTCTTCCCTTTTTTCAGTTACTTGGTCGTTTTAATGAATACACTGCCATAGGTCACAGAATTACTCGGCTTTCTGGGGAGGGTTCTTTTGATAGAAAAATACAAGTTCATCACAAGGGTGCTAAGTGTTGTTTAGGTACAGAGCGAAAAGATGTAAGACCAGTTTCAATGTAAAAAAATGTGATGACAGCAAGCAATAGGGAAATGGCAGAGCATCACAAGAAATGTTGTCTGTTTTGACTGTTTGGTTTTGGCAAATTTGAGTGCAAGTTAAGGTCTTTCTGCTGATCTCACTCTTACTGTTTTATAAAGTGAGTAAGTCTGAGAAATGAGTCAGTCCTGAAGGCATGAATAAGTGATGTAAAAATAAAGGCTAAATAATAAAGGGTTAAATAATAAAGAAAATTATTTCCATGAGGCATTTGAAAGAGAAGGGAGAAAGCATTAGGGAGGTGTGTTTGCAGGAAAGTGCCTTCTGACATAGGAGCTGACCTAGTTCTGAGTGTCTGCAGAACACACCTGCCTGAGAGCTTTGTCTTTGTTGTGCTGCACACAACTTAATTGTGTTTGCAATACTTGGCTTGTGTTCCAGGCAGCATACCAGCTTGCAAACCTCTGCCAGAGGATGGCACCACTATCCAGCTTTCCTCACTGCCTTGTAATTCTAACAGCACTGATTTCGTCTCTGTCAGATATTGTGGGGTTTTTCCGATATCTTAACTTTTCTTTCATTTTAATTTACAGGATTTAATGGAGCAGCTTGAAAAGCAGGACAAAACAGTTCGCAAGTTAAAGAAACAGTTGAAAGTATTTGCTAAGAAGATTGGTGAACTTGAAGGTACTCCTATGTTTTAAGCAAAAAGGGAAAAATTTTGTTTACTGTTTGTAATCCTGTTGTCATCATATGCATCCATTTTATCAGTTAAGAGGGCAAGAGCTCTTCTGTAGCATTAGCCTCTTAATTGATTCTGGAAAGAAGAGGTGCTCAGAGCTCTGTGTGTTCCTTTATAAACTTTTAGAAAATTTGTCCTATTTTGAAGCATTGAGTAAAGGAAATTGGCTGTTTCTCTGAAGACAGAAGGCATTTGAACATAAAGGAGTACTGGCTGGGCTGACTGTGTACTCAGAGTACCTGCAGTCCTGTCAATGAACCAGGCAGACATAATTTACTTGTTTTTCCTTTGAATGTGCATTTCTGCATCCATGGCATTAAAAATTATGAGAATGTCCTTCTCTGCTTGAGGTTTCCTTTTGGAACTGCTGGACAAACTCATATATAAGAATAATGAGATGTGGACTAAGTCTTCTTGTTATGACCATCAGTGTGAGTTGCCATAGGATCTTAGGGCTGGTGAGACTGAGAACTTATTATGTGTCTTAATAACTAAAATTATAAAGTGGAAGTATGAATTTATTTTTAAAGAACCCTGGTCCTAACTTTCACAAGCTTTTTATGGTCATTTTTTTTCCCAGAAACAAACTTACAGCTTATGAGTTGGTTTTTGAGTACTAAGATGGAGATCAGTGACTGTGTAGTCTTCAGTGTTTCAGTATTTGAAAAGAACAGCAATACGAAGATAAACTTAGATTAACAGGAGTATATTGTCCTTTCGTTAGTGGAAGCTCTCCTTGAGCTCTGCTCTGGAGGGCATTTTGTATCCCATCTGACAGGTGCATAGGCTTACAGGATATGCAGCTCAACACACAAGATTTTTCAGTTTTGCCCTTAATACTGTTTACCATATTGTGCTGAGCTGGTGCTTGACTGCCAGACAAGGCAAACCTACCACAGCAGGCAACAAATACTAACTTTGAAAAACACTAGCATTTTGCACATTAGCAGTGACCCTTGCCAGTTCCCTTCTGGGGCTCAGCGATTAACAGCTATCATGTCACTTTTGTGCTTTTATATGATGAAGTCCAGGAAATCAGCAGCAGGTTTATATGAATGGTTGCTATTCACACACTTCTACTCTTCTTCAAAGCAAGAATATGTTTCTCAATAATCTGCTGTCTTGTTTAATGCAATTTTTGTTAATCCGTGTTATCCTGAGCAAAAGAAAACATTTCTTCCTGCTGTGTACTGGAGTTTTTCCTTAGAACTGTCATAATTTCCTCTGCTCTATGTTGGTTTAACTGGAAAATACTGTGTAATTTCTCTTCATTTTTCTCTCTGAAGTGGGCCAGATGGAGAACATATCACCTGGACAAATCATCGACGAACCTATTCGTCCAGTTAACATTCCACGGAAAGAAAAGGACTTCCAAGGAATGTTAGAATACAAGAAGGAGGATGAGCAAAAGCTTGTCAAGAATCTTATTTTAGGTAAGCATCTTTCTCATTTGTGGCCTCCTCTGCTCCCACCCACTCTGCAAAATGAATTTTAAGAACACAGGATTTGCATGAAGAGATGAATCGTGGGTTTGATGAATCACTGTTGAGTTGATGTAAAATTCTTGAATATCTATTGTAATCTAATAATCTTTCCTGATGAGGATAGTACATGTTAATGTCATTTACCTATGTTAATTGTGTATTAATACGTCATCTACATATTTTTAGCAGGCAGTTAAGATTTTTCATTCTTTTCTGATATTTTACCAAGGCAGAGGCTATGCTTCCTTTGGTCCTTAGGTTTTACTGGTCATATATAGATGTCTGTGTACCATTAACTCTATTTTATTATTATTAACTGTATATTAGCTGGACAGATAGCAGTTACCTCATGTAGCATCTTCCAATTGGTGTTTGTTTCTCCCAAGAGCTGAAACCACGCGGAGTAGCTGTCAACTTGATTCCAGGCCTGCCAGCGTATATTCTGTTCATGTGTGTACGCCATGCAGATTACCTTAACGATGACCAAAAAGTAAGGTCCTTGTTGACTTCCACGATCAATGGCATCAAAAAAGTGCTGAAGGTTAGTTAAATCTGCTTGGTTTAGAAAAACATCAGTTTGTAAATTACTTTGGATTCTATGTTGGAGTGAGAAAATTACTTGAATTTGCTTTAGATTTCTGATCCGTAAATTCCTTCCACTAAAGTAAACAAAAAGTTGCCTTGACAAGCCACAGATTCCCCTGACTTTTATCCATATAATGCCATAGGTATAGAATCACAGAATTGTGCATGTTGAAAAAGACCTGTAAGATCATCAGATCCAACTCTGCTAAGCTCAGTGACATGTCTCTAAGCCCCAACCATGTCCCAAAGCATCATATCTACATGACTTTTAAACACACCCAGGCATAGCAATTCAGCCACGTCCCTGGGCAGCCTGTTCCAATGTCTGATGCACTTTGAATTAGGGAGGAAAAGGACCCTCCTTTCTCTTTATTTTCAGTAGTCTTCTGTGAAGCTATGCCTAAAAAGTTCTGAATGTAGTCAAAGTTTGTGTTAGTGAGTCTGTTAATGTTATTCGGGATGCTTAATTCAAAGGTTTCATTTGCAGTTTTGGTTCACTGTGCAAGCATTTGCTTCACCTGCCTATTAAGATGATGATGATGTTACTCACTTTGCAGTGAGTCGGTTAGCAGAGTTTAGGCCAGGGCTATTCTGTGTTCTTTGGTGAGGAGGATTTGTTGTTTTGTTGTCTGTGTCAGGCTGCCAAAAGGGTTGTGATGTAAGCGACAAGCATCAAAACTGAGTGGTGGCTCTGCATCATCCCCACCCTCCTTGCTGGGGCTCTTCACGAGAGCCATTGTGCCACAGATTTGGTGTTTGGGGAATACAGTTGCATTGCTCTTTGATTTCCACATAGAACAGTTAGGATGGGTCTGTAAAACACAAAACATATCTGTGGAGGAAATGATATTCTGAAAGTTCTTGAAAAATTCCACAGAAAACCACGAGGGTGTTTAATGGCATTTTGCTAAACCCCTGCTTTACTGAAATAAGAAAATAAAGTAGAATTAAGTGTTTAACATTAGTATCTAACATTTTCTGTTTCTCCTACCAGTCTTTATTGAAACGTGTTTGGTTTTTGTTCTCAGAAAAGAGGTGATGACTTTGAAACAGTGTCCTTCTGGCTTTCCAACACCTGCCGCTTTTTGCACTGTTTGAAGCAATACAGTGGAGAAGAGGTAAGCAGGGCTCTCACTCTGGCTTCTTTTGCTCTGCAATACTGTTGTGAGGCTAGTCTTGAACAAAGTCCTGTAATCCTGCAAAATCTAGGCAAAGTTTCCAAAAATTGCTACGCTTTTTGGAACGATGGGGATTATGTCAGTGGAAAGCATGGGAATGTAAGATTTGAAACAGCTTCCCCTTATTGAAAGGGAGTAGGGAGCAGAGGATTTGGACTCAGAGGCTGGATAGCGTTGTGCTCCTAGAAGTTCCAACTCAGATTAAGTGGAGGAATCAGCCTGCTACAACTGTGTTGTTTAGAAATTGACTGCAGAGGCTATGAAAGAGGCCAAATTAAGCTGTTTAATTGCAGTGTGGCAGAGCAGTTTGTGTTAGGAGACTATGGAATGCCCAATTTCTTTTTCAAAGTGAGCTGGGCTCGTGGCTGTAAATGGCCAGGTGAGATTGCCCACGCTGGGGCAGGGAGGGAAGGGTTGCCAAAGACAAAAAGTTGTCTGAATTGGTTCTTGTGTCAGATACTGGATGGGTCATGTCAAGGAAGCAGACATCGCACAAGTCATAATAGGAAAGCAAATCCGAGCATTAGCCTAGGAAAGCAAATCCGAGCATTAGCCTCAATCAGAAGTTGTTTCCCTCAATTTAAAGTTCTGAGAGGCTGCAACTGTTCTTTTGAAAGTATCAGTTTACATTATTAGGATAATACCATAATGGTATATATTTAATAATATAGTAATGTTATAATTAATATAATATTATTTTGATCACGTCAGGTGCATGAAAAAATACAAATGCTGGGTTTGTGTGGCATTTTTGTCTTGCACTGAAGCATTCTTCCTGTTTTACTAATTCAGGGGTTTATGAAGCATAATACTCCGCGTCAGAATGAGCACTGCCTCACTAATTTCGATTTAGCTGAATACAGACAAGTACTGAGTGATTTGGCTATTCAGATCTACCAACAACTTGTCCGAGTGTTGGAAAACATTCTGCAGCCAATGATTGGTAAGGCAAAGCTGAATTCTTAAACTTCACCCTATAGTTCCTAGAGGAAACTTCTGATGGTGGTAATACACTGTATCTTGTATTTCTTCCTAACCAGTAGAGTTTTGTTCACCGTTCTTGTGGTATTCTGTTTATAGATGATCAGGCCCACACTAGGCAGGTTGATTAGAGAAACTGCTGATGTCTGGCAGTGGCACCATAAATTTTTATATCTTAGTCAAGCTTGTCATAAATCATAGAGTTAAAAGAAGATACTTGTAGGTGTCACACCCCAATCTTAAGAGAAAGGAGTGACTTAGGTTCACGGATTCACTTGGGGTTGAATGAAGGAGATTTACAGAAAGGAGAATAGTGAAGAGGTGACTGGGTACAATCAGCATGGCTTCACCAAGGGCAAATCCTGCCTGACCAACCTGGTG
>JAOXOE010027539.1:0-18173 GCA_028565055.1 Phoeniculus purpureus | reverse complement strand
AGTCACCATCCCTGGATGTGTTTAAAGATCATTTGGATGAGGTGTTGAGGGATGTGGTTTAGGGGTGAACTTGTAAGGTAGAGTATATGGTTGGACTCTATGATCGCAGAGGTTTTTTCCAACCAGAGTGATACTGTGAAAAGCGTAAGGCGGCTGAGGTTTTAGGCTGAGATGCGAGAATTAGCAGTTCTTCCCAGTTTAACCCCCTGCGGTAAGGAGAGTTTAACTTCTATTTCTAGAATCACAGTCTAGTGTTTGGGTTTAAACTATACTTGCATCAGGGAGTTCCTGAGATAAGTTCTGGCTCTGTGATTAGCAGGGAGAGAATGTTCTCATGTGCTTCAGTTTTGCAGGGAGGTGATGTGAGTGGGCAGGGGTCCCTATTGAGTTGTGAGTATTAATGAATCATGTGTAGGAGGCAGTCAAAAGGGTGACTGCTCCAGGTAGGATGATTGTAAAGTTGGATCAGCTCTTCATAATCAAAGCTGAATCCACAAGCAACAAATCTAATCTCACACCACACTTACTTTAATTCAATCAACATAGGCAGACTAGTGCCTCATTTCAACATTTTATCTCTCTCTGAGCACAGATTTGGAACAAGGGCAGTGCTCTAGCCTGTATGTCCCTTCCATCCCAGCCTCTGCTTTCCTGGGAGAAGACCATCTGACTTTCGGAGAAACACTCTGAACAGGACAGTTCAGTGGTGATAATGTGAAATAATTACAAGTGACCATCTGGTAGAGCACTTGTTTAGATAAGCTTAATTGAGGCTGCAAGCAAATGCTAGCACATACAAGCCATGCTGCTTCAATAAACCACATCACTACCTTTGCCAGGAAAACCTGCAAGGTATTTCGTGGCCCAGGAAAAAGCAAACTTCCACAAGACTGAGGCATGTGAGTCCTGCTGAAATCAGAAATAGAGCAAGATATAAAACAGAGGGCCTGAAACTCTTCTCCCTGTCCCCCTGAAACACAGGAGACTAGAAATAGAACTTGACTGCTGAGACTGCCATGCTTAGGAGCAGTTCTTGATTTGCAGAAAAGCTGATTTGACTCTGATCCTGTAGCAAGTCTTTTCACCTTTCACTGTAAAGTGGGAAAAATAACAGTGGTTTTGCTCTAAAAATTTCTCTCCTACAGGATATTACTATAATAATTTTATGTAAAAACACTCCAACTTGCCAGTTTCCATGGTGGAAATAATATTCAAAGCCTCTCATTAGTGCAAGAAAACCCTCTTACCTGGTGTGGATGTACATGCATGGCCGGGCTGGGCTGCATCAGGAACATTATCCTCAAGACCCTAGGAAAGGTAATTTCTTTAGGATTTTTTAAGATATGATAATTTGGCCTGCACAGCTTGCTTAGCAGAGTGACTGGTGATATCAAGAGTTTTCAGGACGAATTTTACTGAGCTCACCCAGCTCTGTGAATGCAGATCACAGTCATGTGAGGACAGTTCAGGGTCTGCACCAGCACCTCTGACACCACCTGGCTGCTCCTCCAAACAGCAAAGTAAAGATCCTCCACCTGGCATCCATCAGTTGAGCACTCAGATGATGGCTCTGTTAACAGTAACTAACTATTATTTTGGCCTTTCTCTTTGACAGGTTTTCCCACAAATCCATCACCTATTATTGACTTCAGCATTATAGTAACCACTGCTCAAGCCAGAGATGAGTAATTTCAAATCTCCCTTATGAGGAAAGGCTGAGGGAGCTGGGTCTCTTGAGCTTTAGAGGAGACTGAGGGGCGACCCCATTAATGTTAATAAATACTTGAAGGATGAGCATCAGGAGGATGGAGCCAGGCTCTGCTCAGTGGTATCTAATGACAGGACAAGGGGCAATGGGTGTGCACTGGAATTTAGGAGGTTCCACATCAATATGAGAAGGAACTTCTTCACAGTGAAGGTGATGGAGCACAGGAAGGGGCTGCCCAGGGAGGTTGTGGAGTCTCCTTCTCTGCAAACATTTAAAACCCGCCTGGATATGTTCCTGTGTGACTTGATCTAGGTGATCCTGCTCTGGCAGGGGGATTTGATTGGATGGTCTTTCGAGGTCCCTAATGTTCTGTGAAATGCCGAGTATGTAAAAATAGCCCCAAAGGCTTCATTTATGCAGAAGGTAGGCAAAATCTCAATTTTTTTCAAAAGTAAGTAAACCCCACAGGAAAAAAAAAAAATCAAAGCTTAATTAAGCCTGCATCAGAGCTTAATTCCTACACAGTTGGTGTTTACTTATAGCATCCCCAGAATGGCACACCAAGGAAAGAATTGCTGGTTGTCAGATATAGGATCATCTCTTGTACATTTTTACCCAGCCCTCCTAGCCTCTCTGCATGCAGAGCTGTGCACATGTACTCGCTTCAGCTGCACTTTTCAAGTAAAACCTCTGTCAGCATCTCTTAATGGCATCCATTGCCCAACAACCATGTTCAAGCCAACATGAATCTATACTTCTACGTTCACTGTCTGCAAGAGTAAAACTGCATCTTCCAATAGTGATGCTCTCCTGGACTCCACAGTACTCACAACAGACAGTAGCACAGACATCAGTACTCACAGAAAACTAAGCAGAAATACCTGCACATCTGAAAACAACTTCAGTAAAACCCGCCGCACCGTAGAAAGGCTGCTTTTGAATTTGTTGCTGGAGATTAGAAGAGTTTATGAGGGTACAAATTCATGCCAGCAGCCACTCTGCTTTGTGGGCAGCAAATAACCCCAGCTACAAAGCTGCATTTACTCCCACGGTCAGCGATAACTCAGCCGTGAGAGCATCTGGTCTCTCCATGGTTGTCCTGTACCATCAACACTAAGACCAGCAAAACTACCCCTGATTTATTTGCAGAGATTGAAAAAAAAGTTTAAAGTTAGACCACAGGTACGAAATCAGAAGCTAATTCTTAAATGCAATGAGCATTTTCAAAAACAAACCGTTTCTTTCTTGGAAATGGGCTGGACAGAAGAAGGATAAACAGGTTAGTTACATGAAGTATGAAGTTAAACTGAGCATTCAGGCCACAGAGACCAGCTTAAAAGCCACCACATATTAACATCATTATGCAGGTAGAGTAAAAGATTTCACTAAGAGAATAAAACCAATCTTTGCTTGTAATTTTAAAAGACTTAAATTACACTAGCACTGCTACTTAGAGAATTCTGATAACTTTTCCATTTTGCCTCTCAGAGTTGAGACTATTCAGTTGCATACTGCCAAAAGAAGAATACATCCTTGAAGGAATGTGAATTAAAAGCTACACGCATAGTCAAGCACAGATGCTATTCAAAAACACTGATACAGTTCTGGCTGTAGTAGATGCTGTGGCCAAGAGGGCCAACAGCATTCTGAGATGGATCAGAAGGAGGATGGCTAGCAAATAGAGAGAGGTTCTTCTGCCCCTCTGCTCTGCCCTAGTGAGACCACATCTGGAGTACTGCATCCAGTTCTGGGCCCCTCAGTTCAAGAAGGACACGGAGCTGCTGGAGGGAGTCCAGCGTAGAGCAATGAAGACGAAGGAAATGGAACACATCCTTGATGAGGAAAGGCTGAGGGAGCCGGGCCTCTTTAGTTTGGAGAAAAGAAGATTGAGGGGTGACCCCATTAATGACTATAAATATGTGAAGGATGGTTGTCAGGAAGATTGAGCCAGGCTTTTCTCAATGTCATCTAGTGATAGGACAAGGAGCAATGGGTGTGAGCTGGAACATAAGAGGTTCCATACAAATATGAGAAGTAACTTCCTCACAATGAGAGTGAAGGAGCACTGGAACAGGCTGCCCAGGGGGATTGTGTAGTCACCTTCTCTGAAGACATTTAAAACATGCCTGGACATGTTCCTGTGCAGCTTGGTCTAGGTGATCCTGCTGTGTCAGGGGGATTGGACTGGATGATCCCTAATGTTCTATGACTCTGACAAAGGCTTGCATTTTGTAGCAGAAACACATAGGTGAGATTTATCATTTTTATATTGTGTTCATTCTTTTGTATTTGTATCATTCTTTTGTATGATGACAATTGCTTTATGTTAGACTATATAGGTATAACATAAATGCATCTAAAATACAAGAAAACGCTCTCCACCATGAGTAAGCTGGGCCTAAGTATCTACAATAACTTAAACCTGAATCTTTCTGGGAATTGGATAATTCAATCAGCTCAGTAAGGCATTTTGTGCAATGACTGTGCACTGAAGGCAAAGCAGTTACAGTCAGTAAAAGACGTGATCAAGGCAAAAATTATCCCAGACTTTTCAATTACTTCAAAATGGCTTTGTCTGAATTATCAGCTCTGCTTTGGGAAAGAAATGTTTTGAGGCTTATTCTTTTATATATAGCTATTTCATGTTTAAATTAAGGAAAATAAACACTTTAAGAGTATTCTCCTTACATAAAGCAAGCAGCAGAAAAAAGAGAAATGGTTTAACTGATCCATTACTTAATTCAGCCACATGTCACACTCACTCTTCTTTTGAAAGCAATTCCAGTGTGTGCACCAAAGTTTATGGATTGTGCAGCACTCTCCAGAACAGTGAGCTATACTGTATGCAGCCTATTTCAGAAACAGAATGGCTTTCACAGTTTTCGATAAGGCAGAGGAATGAAATGAGGTGTCGTTGCACAGATGTTTTCCCTTGAAATCTATTTTATGTTAATTACCTCAGGCATTGCTATAGGTACAGTACCTGACAAAAGACTGCCACAAATAACCTGTAATCTTCTGCTATATCATCAAGGGGGTATGTAAGTTAAAGAAGTTGTTAATGTGTGTATTTCAATGGCACAGATACATTACTATCAATGCACATTAAAAAGGTGATACAAAGCTTCAGGTTATCACAGAATCACAGAACATTAGGGATTGGAAGAGACCTCAAAAGATCATCTAGTCCAATCCCCCACCCACAGCAGGATCACCTAGACCGAGTTGCACAGGAACATATCCAGGTGGTTTTTAAATGTCTGCAGAGAAGGAGACTCCACAACCCCATTGGGTAGACTGTTCCAGTGCTCTGTCACCCTCACCAGGAAGAAGTTCCTTCTCACATTTATATGGAACCTCCTCTGTTCCAGCTCACACCTATTGCTCCTCATGACTAGATGACATTGAGCAGAGCCTGGCTCCATCCTCCTGACACCCACTTTTCACATATTTATCAACATTAATAGGGTCACCCCTCAAGTCTCCTTTTCTCGAAGCTCAAGAGACCCAGCTCTCTCAGCCTTTCCTTGTCAGGGAGATGATGAAAGATCCCTTCAGCATCTTCGTGACTCTGCACTATACTCTCTCAAGCAGTTGTGTGTCCTAGAACTGAGGGGCAGTGTGTCCAGAAGTGGACACAATATTCCAGATGTGGTCTCACCAGGGCAGAGTAGAGGGGTTACAAGGATATACTTATAGTCTTATGAGTACTTTAAAAGATAAACTAAGTGACTCTTTCCTAAACTATGACAAAAACAAGGACTCAGTGTAACCCTTTACGGAATTCATAACCTGTCAGTATTTAATACAGTTCTGAACAGCAACACAGGCTCGACAGGTAGAGAATATCTTTCAGTCAGCTGAAGAGACACCATTTAAGACCTGGTACACCAACGCAATACCGCATTCTAAGTACACTACATCTTGTTCTTGAAAGATGTTCATTACTCTGAGCATGCGTAATTATTTTTGAAATTCAATTGGAAATGAATGACAAGTTTCTTAGGTCCACCTTGCTATTTATTAAGAATTGGTTGAATGAGTGAAACTCATCAAATAAATCTTAGCTGACATTAAAGCATCAAACTGGCAACTGAAATTGTTTTTACATTAAGCACTTGAGTATCAAAAGCATCACTTTCAGAATCAATTAATATAATGGTATATATCACAGAACCATAGAATGGCTGTGGTTGGAAGGAACCTTAAAGACAATCTGGTTCAAAATACCCTGCAGAGGCAGGGACACCTTCACTAGATCGGGTTACTCAGGGTCCCATCCAACCAGGCCTTCAACACCTCCACGAATGGGGCAGTTACTACTTCCTTGGGCAACCTGTTCCAGCATCTCGCCACACTCACAGCAAAGATTTTGTTCCTCAAGTCCAACCTCAATCTCCCCTCTTCAAGTCTGGAACCCTTTCCCCTTGTCGTCTCACTATGCACCCATGATAATGATATTTAGACATATCATCATCCTTTGTGCAGTTCAGGTATTTGGACATATTTCCAATCTTCTCACTTGCATAATGCTTCATTAGAATTAATCATTTCTAAAATACATTGACTAGAGATCCCTGGATCTGAATCATGGGAAAGTCACAATGAAGAAGCCATTACTTCAGGAAATTAAAACCACCTGTAGAAAATGATATAAACTCTAGTCACAGAATCTCACCAGTTTGTGTTATTCATGTTTGACCACATATGTCAGTGAGACAGTAAAAACCCAGCTTTCACATCCTATTTGATCATCATACTTTGTGAATGCTGTGTAGTAACTGAAAGCAAGCAGAAAAGAATCTCGGCTCAGTGAAAGAGCCTGCAGCAGCTGTTAGATGCCGGTGTCCAGCCTCATAATAGATTGTGACAGCAAAGACTTTCCAAGATTGGGTTTGCTGGTAACTTTCCACCTTTACCATTTGCCACTCTGGCTCAGCAATTTTGCACAGAGCCAATACAAATACCTGATATATAACACAGAAAGCTCTGCAGTAAAGCGGGACCACTCAGTAAATCTATGACATGGTCCTCGTGGATGTTACTGACAAACAGCAAAGGATCTGATTTTCACACAACTGAGGACAGCTCTTTAGTGGACTTCCAGTGGGACTGGAAGGAACGGCTTAAGGCTGAGGGAGCTAGGGTTGATTAGCCTGGAGAAGAGAAGACTAAAGGGGGGACCTTAGTCCTCTCTACAACTACCTGAAGGGAGGTTGTAGTCAAGTGAGGATCAGGCTCTTCTCCTAGGCAATCAGCAACAGGATGAGAGGGCAGGGCCTGAAGCTGCACCAGGGAAGGGTTAGGTTGGATATTAGGAAGCCCTTCCTCATGGAAAGGTGATCAGACCCTGGAATGGACTGCCCAGGACAGTGGTGGAATCCCCATCCCTGGAGGTGTTTAAGGACAGACTGGCTGTGGCCCTTAGTGCCATGGTCTGGCTGATTGCGGTAATGTTAGGTCATGGGCTGGATGATCTCGGAGATCCTTTCCAACCTCAATAACTCTGTGATTCTGCAAAATTAGAGTGCTTGGTGTGCGTGAGCTCCTGCTAATGCAAATCAGACGTGCTGGTCATCTTGCCACTGATGCAAGGCAAAGACTCCATGATCTGGAAACCATATCCAAATAAGTTCTTTGATGTCTAGTGTCAGAGACCTAAGAAGGAGAGCTGTAAGGAGAGATGTAGTATCTGAGTTCCATTTCCAAGTATTTCTGGCAATTTTTTGCCACAACTTACGATATCAGGTTGAAAACAAAGTTCAACAGAATAAATAGAGATCCTGGAAAAAATATATTCTGCTCTAGATTTCTGGTCATCACTCAAGAGCCTGTTGTGCTTGGAAAGAAAGCATCTTGCAGTAGCTTCTGGTAAGGAGAGCCGTAGCACATTACTGTTGCCCTATGTTCAGTTTACCCAGGTTGAAGGCAGCCTGCAATACAACAGGAAAGATGTTGACCTGAATTCCCCAATAACAGCTCTAAGCCTGCACCTAAATAATGTATCTAAAAAGAAAACCCACCAGACAAGGAAAAGAGGGCAAATATAGATTTAAGAACAGGCTTAAGAACCCCAAGGATATTCTCTGCACAAGCCAAATGAAACAGAAATAAGGGATGGGAAAGGTCAGCACACTGGTGTGTGTAATACACATGCATACTAAATGAGTAATACACTCTTTGAAAAGACTGCATTACAGATACTAGTGCTCACACAGAAAGCCACAGATACATTTTAGCCCCATATGGAGCATTTGGGGAAAACAGCCAGTACCTCTCAGAAATCCCTAACCACTGCTTGGAGCAAGCTCAGATGATGGATCTATGTGTTAGCAGCTACCTGCTGCTGTAGGGCATAACAGTCCCACTAAACACTGAGCCATAAACTGACTTTTCCAGTGGTAAGTAGCAGTAGCACTTAAGAATAATTCATTATTAATTACTAATCTTATTATCCATAATGTAATTTGGCTCACAAATATTTCTTTCCCCATGAACACTTGACCATCCTTTTTCTTTTTTCATCTTGCACCTCCTGCAGTAACTATGAACCCTTTTTTTATACTAAAAATGTTCTTATGGTTTGAAACATTCATTCCTCAAATAGCTCCATACTCTTCCTGTTAGTTTTCCTTTGTGCAAAGCAGTGTGAAAACGGGTTCTCATTTTCATTTCACTGGGAGCTTCTAAACCCTCTGAGTTTTATCAAAATGTTTCCTGTCTCAGCACCTAGAAAGTAGGGCATCCAAAATCACTAGTCTCCTTGGAACACACAGTTCGTTATTAATTTTAATCAGATTGCTTTCAAGTCCTCAGTGAAACTCCTCCTCCCAGGTCAGTATCTGCTACCTGCACCACTGGCAGCATTACAGCTTTGACCAAGGGCACAGCTCTGTAGAAAAAGACTTTGTTATCTCCTTTTAAAAACAGGGCTACAAATAATGCATGAGGCATATATCCAGTGGTTACCCAGCAGGAGTGTCCCCAAGAGGTGATCACAGAACATTAGGGATTGGAAGGGGCCTTGAAAGATCATCCAGTCCAAACCCACATCAGGATCACCTAGACCAAGTTGCACAGGAACATATCCAGGTGGGTTTTAAACATCTCCAGAGAAGGGGACTCCACAACCCTCCTGGGCAACCTGTACCCCTTCCACCCCAATAAGCCCAACCAGAGCTATTCTCCAAGCTACAGTTCTTGCTGGTTTGCTGGGCTGATTAGTACCACCCCATCCACCACCCTACTACCAGCACAGGAATCAAGGAACCAAGGTAACTTTACAGCCTCAAAGAAAATCAGACTTAATGAAGAACTTGAAACAATAAAGTAATCGCCCATCTCCCTTCCCACTTCTCTGTCCCAGAACAAGTGGCCAGAATTAGATGCACGTAAGCTGCCTGAACACTTACGAAGACCTTCTCCCATCTCTCGCACATCGTCCTACCCCACTTTCAATGTTTGCACCCACTGCTGGCACACTCTTTCCATCAGAGCCATCTTTCATCATGTGTTCACATTCAAGGCACTGGGACTGTTTTGCGTGCCGTTTATTATCTCAGCGTAAACATCAACATGCTGGAGCAGTGAAGGAGCTGGAAGTTGTTTTCAGCAAACAAGCGATATGGCTATGGTGTGGGGTAGCCCCAGGACTGTGGCAACGACACACTTGCCCATAAAAGGACCTTCAGGGCATGCAGAGTCCAGAGCAGCAAACAGAGCGGAGTCCATCACTGCGCAAATGTTTGTGCAGGAAGGGCACTAGAAACTCAGTGTGCTCTTCCCAGGGAGGGATGATGTTCATCAGGTACAAGGTCACATCCTCACCCTTCATGATGAAAACAGCTGCCTGGATGCAGATCCAGGGGAGATACACAGACACCCAGGCATTGGGCTGACAGATGTGCCCACCCATTACTCTGGTACAGGAGGGCAGCAGTAAACTCACCCGTGACAGTTGCACCCAGCTGAGGAACACCTCTGCTTGGTGACAGTGCTCCAGGAGGAGGTGAATAGGCTGAGGAGCATCGGGGAGTGTGAGAGGAGGAGACAACTGGAGCTACCCATTGCATTCCCTTAAATAGGTCCAATGGTCAGACAAAGCTCATGAAATAGAGGACTCCCTATCCTCTTTTCACATAACTGAACATGATGACTTAGAAGATAGGGAGCAATGGCAACAGGTTCCTGCCCACAGAAAGTGTGTTCCCAGTAAAAACTCCACCTTCCCAGATGCTCTCGCAAATTCTGTATGGTGCTTTACAAGGGGAACAGAATAACAACAGGAATGATGGCTTACCTTACTTGGACTTATCACCAAAGTTAAGTCATACATCACCTGGCATGAAAACAGTTTCAGTATAGAAAACAACTGGTCCTTCTCCTCTGCGACTCACTACCAAAAGGAGTAGAAGGCCCTATATACAGACTAGACCCAGCTCTGAGGGAAGTCTGCTGTCTCCTTGAGGCCAAGGCTGACGATAGAAAGAGAAGTCTCCCTACCTTTGTTCAGCCTTCAGAACACTACCTATTAATGTTTCAAGTACTACCTATTAATTACTTTTCAAGGTAGGCAGTGATGAAGTATTGTCAAGAAGTCCAAGGAAATGAAGAGTGACTTCAGGGCCTTGGAACAGCTGGTTAAAGGTGGTTACAGAATCAGGAGCACAAGTAGTGTTCTTCTGTATCCCAAGAGCTGTAGCGATAGATGAGGGTATAAACAGGAAGAGCAAGCAGATCAATTCTAAGCTCTCAGACTGGTGTTAGTGGTAAGACTTTGGGTCCTTGACAGGTTGGTTTTCAAGACACCTGCTGGTAGCAGATGGGGGACACTTAAAGAAGGAAAAGGATCCTGGGACAAAGAATTAACAGCTTTAAACTAGAGTTGGAAAGGGGAATGGCTTGCGAGAGAGAAGCCTGCGCATGACATGACAGTGCTAGTGGGACAGTGTTCTAGTAGGATCTTACAGTCTGCCATCTCAGTGGAGGGGGGGAGGTGGTGTTCTATGCAGACACAAGGCTTACTGACAGGCTTAAAACCATGCAACAAACACTTGGCTTCTAACTCAAGAGAAATACATGGACATGAACTTTCTCTAACATTTTCACCCATAAGCAAATTGGCATCAAAGAGACTGCTTTGATCAATGGTCTAGTATAGCGGGAGAATTCCTGTGCCAGGCCATGTCTGAAATGGAATGGCAGAAAGAAGGCTACAAGGACCGTCGGATTAAATAAAATGAATAAGGCTTCTCCAATGCTCTAGAAGATGCAATATAAACTGGAAAATTAATATCGTGGTAGTGGTATCATCCTATGTCTACAGTTTTGCAAAGGTGTGTGGTTTGCTGCCTATGAAGTAATGGCCTGCAAACATGACAACTGACAAAGAAGAGCAAACTAAAGAGTAGCTAATAATCTCTATTTAAATTACTGCAGCATGCACTAGGATCTTACTAAGACATGATACAGTTCCAAATAAGTCTATTTCTGTCTTTTCATGGGTTTCAGTCATCATCAATACAGATTTTCCATGCTAGTGGAGCAATTCCAGAGAGATTCCAGATTAATTAGTCCATAGGACTTACCTGGCCTTTCTAAGGTTGACTGTGGCAATTTTGGAAATAACAACAAAGTGCTTGCACAGAGTGTGATGTGAAAGGTCCCAATTTCACCATCAAATCTTGTTGGAAGTTAGAAGCAACTTGAAAATAAAACTGTTGCAAACAAGTTTAGAATATCCTCTTGAGATTATTTGGTTTTCAGTTCTCACTCTGGCAGGGGGATTGGACTAGATGACCTTCCAAGGTCCCTTCCAATCCCTAATGTTCTGTGTGATTCTGTGTGTGATCTGATGTTGCTTATGATGTAGAAATGACTGTTTAGGACATAGGGCTTGCCATGATTTTCAGCTTGTTACTGTGCTTTAAGTTTGTGTCTTTCCATTTTCCTATCAAGTCAGGGGAGACATTGCCACATACTTTGTTAATTTAATTTTGTTCACCTTGCTCAATTCTTCACAGAACAGTTTCGGCTGGAAGAGACCTTCAAGATCATTGAGTCCAGCATTTTCCCAGCTCTATCATCACCACTAATCTCTGTCCCCCATTGCAACATATACCCTTCTCTTCAACACCTGCAGGGATGGGAACTAAAGCCCCTCTCTCTGGGCAGGCTGTTCCAGTGCCTGACAACCCTTTCAGTAAAGAAATTTCTCCTGACATCCAACCTGAACTTCCCCTGGCACAGCTTAAGGCCATTTCCCCTCTCCTACCACTCATCACTAGATCAGACCAACCCCCCACATCTCTACTTGTTCTTTTGCTTTTCTATTCACTGTATTCTGCTCACATTTCTGCATTCACTTGCTGCTTACACTCAATGTTTTTCCAGCCAAAGATATTAAATGTCAGTATTTTTATTTCTCACAAAATGAAGAGGAAGTTAAAAAACATCATGACAGTGAAGAAAAATTATCTGACAGATACTGAGGGGGTTTTTTTGCATTCATTCTCTATTTTTCCTTAATAGGAAAAATACTTGTAGAAGCTGTTCGCATTCCTGTACACTATACTGATCAGATGTGTATTGATTCAGCCAGTGAAAAAGTATTACAATGAGAAGTTTACCTTTTGACCTTCCATCTCTGCAATCCTTTTTGTGACAAGCAAAAAAATGCTCACAGTCTGCAGACCTAAAAGCATTTATATAGAGAAAATACCAGGAAAGTCAAGGTACAGAAGATGCCTTCTCAGAGAGAGCACTCTCGTCTTTGCAGTAGTCACCTCACCTTTGCTACTCTTTCCATAATTTCTAGCTAGAGTTTGTCATCTGTGCTACTGTCATAGGACGTGACTGGAAGTTTAGCATGTTCCTGAGACTAGACCTGTTAGTGGTTTGGAAGTGGCCATACCAGGATATGAGAGTTGAATGGAAGCTACATGGACTGTTCTGCCGTGGGTGCCCTGACACTGCACCTTCCTGCCAAATAGCGCAGCTGCTCAGAGCAGATCTGTACACAAAGCAGCTCTGCTGGGAAGACAACCGTGCATTTAAATGGGTCTCATGTTTGACAAATTCTTTTTTCACTCCTGTGGACTGAGTGTCCATTTGCAGCTGGAGAAGATCATTGCCTTCCCAAGAAAGCATTTTGTCATTTAGAATCATAGAATGGCTGTGGTTGGAAGGAATCTTAAAATCATCTAGTTACAAACCTCCTGCACAGGCAGGGACACCTTCACTAGAACAGGTCACTCAGGGTCCCATCCACCCTGGCCTTCAACACTTCCAGGAATGGGGAAGCCACAAACTCTCTTGGGCAGCCTGTTCCAGCATCTCAGCACCCTCATAGCAAAGAGTTTGTTCGTCATGTCCAACCTCAATCTCCCCTCGTCAAGTCTGGAAACTTTTCCCCCTGTCCTCTCACTACCAGCTGTGTCAAAAGCCCTACCCCAGCTTTCTTGTAGTCCCCTTGCTTCAGATCTTAGAAAGCTGCTCTAAGGTCACCTTGGAGCCTTCTCTTCTCCAGGCTGAACAACCCCTCTAAATAGTAGATGTGAATAAATTCTGTATTACTGCAAAAATATTGTTAGAATGATATTTCCTGATGGCTCCGAGGGAAAATACTTCAGGAGCCACTGGACAATCAAACTGTTTCTGTTTATGACCTAAGTTTTTCAATCAACCCTCTCGATATGAATGAGATAGGTTGGTTTTTATAAGCGTTACCACTCATCAAATACAATATTCTCAACAACAAGTATTTTATCAGCTTTATCTGCCATCTATTAAGATAATTAAGGCTCTCATTACAGTTTTTTTTCTTATTTAAAAGAGCAGCACATTTCAGGTACCAGTCAAACAACCTGTCATCTTGACTTATGCCCAGAGAGAACAGCATGCATTCCTATACCTACAGCCTTTGGCACCACTCACATTTGATTCTGGGCTTAATTCCAAAAGGCACTGCTTAAAAATAGTATAAATAGGGGTTCATATGGAATTTTTCTTTATTGCTTTCCAGTATCTTAGCCTCACTTTTGATACATGTTTAAAAAAAAAAAACAACCACCTCAGAGTTTTAATGGTCTTGGCTTACAGTCAAATATCATCAACTTTAACCCATGCTACTATTTCAAGAAGCAGAGACAGTTTACCATCACTCACAGAAATGTTCATAAAGTCTGATTTTCACAGGATGTTCAACAGTAAAACCCAAACGTGCCTTTGGATAACTGTTTGCAGGAGCGCCCAGCAAAAACCACACCGTTGGGCAAAGCTCAGCTGCTCAAAAATCAGCTCAATCAAGGACTTGCCTAAACCAGGTCAAAGCCAGAGCAGCTTCCCTAAGCCACACACTAGTGAAGCTTCCTTTTGTTATTACAGAATCACAGAATTATTGAGGCTGGAAGAGACCTCTGAGATCATCCAGCCCAGCCTATGACCTCACATCACCACATCAGCTAGACCAGGGTGCTCAGTGCCACAGCCAGTCTGTCCTTAAACACCTCGAGGGATCAGGACTCCTTTACCTCCCTGGGAAGTCCATTCCAGTGTTTGATCACCCTTTCCATGAGGAAGTGCTTCCTACAATCCAACCTATTTGTTCAGTCTAAATCTGCCCAACACCCAGTTCCTGTGTTGCTGCATCTGTTCCTGTGCCTCACAGGAGAGAGATTCTTGTAAAATCTTAGGTGTTTCCTCAAGCTTGACCAATCATGATGTAAACATTCCTCCACTCCTCTTTTCTTTCAGCAACTTTGAGGTCATGAAGGCGGCAACATCTGCCAAAGCGCATCAGACAAACTGGCACTCATGGATGAGAGGGTCTCTCCTAAACGTTTTTCCAGAGGCTGATGTGGCTGCAGTATGAACAGGTAACTATGATGAATCTATCTACTCATAAAGATTAATTGGTTTTATTTCCTGCTTCTGCTGTTGTTGTTTAAAGAATCAACAACCTAATTTTTATTAATACTTTGCAGAAAAGAATATGATTTAGATTACTCCTAGTATTCACCCATCTACCTCTAGAAAAGTGCTTAAGGGGAAATTGCAAATGCCTAGGTAATTTATTTTGGGTACGTATAGCAAAGCAAAATATGTTTCTCTGCATATTCTGACCAACCAGCTGCTCAGTAATATCTTAAGGCTGGGTAATATCAATATTAAATATGTTTTCTTAACTGTAGCTGTCAAGTTCATAGCTCAATCTGTCTTCTTGCACAAAACAGGCAAATTTCAGTGAGGTGGCAAAGCTAAAGGGTACATCTGCCTTGGGAATTGATCCACAACCTATATAGAATGTGCACATTCAATCCCCTTCTGTAAAATAACAGTGAATACAGGAATTTTTCATGTTTTAGAAGTTAATACTCTTTCAAGGAACAGTTTAAACTAGCAGAGTCAGAATAATCAACAACACACAGATGAAGCGCGACACACTCAAGGCCCACAAGAGCATGGAACACAGGCAACAAGATGCTCAGTTTACTTAGTAAGAGGGAGACTACAGAATCATAGAATCATTCAGGTTGGAAAAGACCCCTGGGATCATCAAGTCCAACCATCAGTCTTGCTCTACAAGTGCATCCATAAGCACCACATCCAGTCTGTCCTTAAACACCTTCAGGCATGGGGACTCAACCACCACCCAGGGCAGCCCATTCCAGTGCCTTTAAAAATGATTGACAGTGTGTATAAAACACCTGCCATCCCAGTTAGAGCTGAGAGCTTTCAGATGGGAAATGAGAAGGTACCAGCTGCATTTGTTGTTTCATTAACCACCTTTCACAGGCACCCGCAGCAAGTTTGAATGGAGCCAGGCAAGAATTCAAAAAAAACTCTTTACGAAAATGTACTTATTCAGTTCTCAGTAAAATCTGTGGGCCCAGGGTGGATTTCCATTGCACCTAGAATATTTTAAAAAGTGAAGGGAGATGCAAATAAATTAATGAAATAACCCAAAGAAAATTGTGCATAAAGATCACCTCTGTTAGCAATGGTGTTCATTTTGTTCTTCCGTCAAATAGGTGATCTTGCTAACTTTTCTAGGCACAGCTAGCTGTCCTAATTTCTACCAGTAGACTGCTTTGCTCTGAAGCAGATTTAGAGTCAGGCACAACACTTCTGCCTGATTAGACACAGTGAGGAGAAAAAACAACTGTTCTCGACTAAAACTTACCAGTGTATTTTGTGCTTGACATCCAAGTGGAGATCAGTCACGAGTGCTGTTCCACAGGGGTTGTTTTTAGTCTGGTGGTGTTGTTTAACACATTTGTCAGTGTCACAGACAGTGGCACTGAGTGTCCCCTCAGCAAGTTTGCCGATCACACCAAGCTGTGTGGGGTGGTCGACACGATGGAGGCCATCCAGAGGGATCTTGACAGGCTTGAGTACTGAGCACATGCAAACTACACAAAGTTCAATAAGTTCAAGTGCAAGGTCCTAAACCTGGGTTGGGACAATTGCAAGCACAAATACAGGCTGGGTGGTGAACGGATTGAGATCAGTCCTGAAGAGAAAGTCTTCAGGTTGTCGGTAGACAAGAAGCTCAACGTGAGCCAGAAATGCATGAGTGCAGCCCAGAAGCCCAACCATGTTCTGGCCTGTATCAAAACTATTGTCACCAGCAGGTCAAGGGAGGTGGTTCTCCCCATCTGCTCTTGTGAGACCACACTTGGTTACTGCACTCAGTTCTCAATACAAGAAGCAGCATTGGAGCAAGTCCAGAGGAGGCCACAAGAATGATCAGAGTGCTGGAGCACCTCTCCTATGGGAATCGGCTAAAGAAATTTGGGCTGTTGAGCCCAGAGAAGAGAAGGTTGGACTAGATGATCTTTCGAGGTTCCTTCCAATCGCTAATGCTCTGTAATTCTGTGAAGAGCCTTCCAATACCTCAAGGGGACCTACAGGAAAGCTGATGGAGATTTTATAAGGACTCTACTGATAGGACAAGGGAGAATGACTTCAAACTAAGAGGGGAGATTTAGATTAGATTTTAGGAAGAAATTCCCTGCTATGTGGGTACTAAGGCACTGGAATCAGTTGCCTGGAGAAGTTGTGGCTGCTCCATGCCTGGAATGGTTCAAGGCCAGGCTGAAGAAGGCTCTGGGCAGCCTGTTCTAGTGAGAGGTGTCCCTGCCTATGACAGGGGCATTGGAGCTAAATGATCTACAAGGTCCCTTCCAACTTAAACCATTCTATGATTCTGTGAACATGATCAAAGGATGCTCTGTGTGCGCAATGACCTGAAACAGATGCTGCGTCTTGCAGCAGCCAATTATAGGTTTTATTTTGGTGTGGTTTTAACAGCAATTTGAGAAGCTGTTAAAGCCGTATGCAAGCATCAGCAGATTCAATTATTTTGGCTTTTAATAATTTTAGCAGACAGGGAACCAGAGATGGATGATAATTATTTTGTTTAAGAGCCGACTTATTTTTGTTTGTAAACACATAGGATCCAAGAGTAATTCTCCGAGACATGACATGGTAAATAACTATTTCTTATGTAAATAATTGTAAAACATACAAAGGAGACTTTTTCTTTCCTGTGGCAGTACCAACCTCACCAATTAGAAGGGAGCTCTCAAGCCTGCTGGCTGTTAGCAGCTGGATATTCACAGTAATTTGCAAATGAAATGTAGTTCATAGTACACAAGCCGCCCCCCCACCTTTTCATGGTTACAGTATGAGACACTGCAGATGAGGACAATGAGTATTAAACACACAATTGAGGAAATAATCATAGAAGACTCTTACAGAAACATGGTCCTATCTACGAAAGAGACACTTGTCTTTTCGTTTGTACCTTAACGCTTTCTTTCGTCCATCGCACGACAAACATTTCAGCAATTTGATTAAATAAACTAAAAAAAAGCCTTTACAGTCTTCACAATAAAACCCAAATTTAATCTTCAGTGCTCTGAGATAGTTTATGTACACCATGAGAAATGTAACCTAGACAAGGAAGATGGATTACTTCCTTTTTAGTACTTCTATTTTGTTCCAGGGTGCATTTTGAAAGCGCAAAGGAAAAAAAAAAAAGAAAGTGCTGGATTTGGATTTTCTGGAAGTCGACCAAAAGCAATACTTTTGCCTCTCTAACGATCATGACTGCAACAGGTTCTGGTTCTACATGCAGAATCATCTTAAATTTAAATGCTATTGATCAAATAATGAACCCTGGAAGTCTTATTCATTACACAGATTTCTTTTTCAGATAAATAAGCCATAAATACACTTGTGCTTTGAATGTTTTACTCAAAATCACAGAATAGATGATACAACAAAATCATCTACGTTTTTATTGATAATAAAATATTATCTGCATATTTATATACTATTTATACTATAATATATAGTTTATGTTAATGCTTTTCTAGCACAGAAACAGGCTGCCCAGGGGGGTTGTGGAGTCTCCTTCTCTGGAGACATTTAAAACCCACCTGGACATGTTCCTGTGTGA
>JAOXOE010027538.1:0-18174 GCA_028565055.1 Phoeniculus purpureus | reverse complement strand
GGCACCATTCACCACCACTCTCTGGGCTCGGCCCTCCAGCCAGTTCCTAACCCAGCACAGAGTGTTGCTGTCCAAGCTGTGGGCTGACAGCTTAGCACAGAGGAAGCACAGAACTGCCTTTCCTCTTTTATGGATGAAAACTGTTCACTCAGGTAGACAACCACTCAATGTGAGCAAGTTATTGAATCAGGCTTATTTATGCATCCAGGATGTACAATTATATTGAACACAACTCCATGAAATAAAAAAGGATAAAAGCCAAGAGAAACATCACAAACCATCTTAATACACAGAAAAAATTATGTCTACACACTTAGGTATTTGAAAGTAAATAAGCCAAACCCTTTCCATTCTCACTCAAGCAAATATTTAATAAAGACAACAACAGTTTGTTCATTAAGGTCCTTAGCTATAAAACTTAAAACTTGCAAGAGGACTGCTGTTCCCCACACAGGCCTCCTCATAAAATTAAGAACTTTACTTCTAACTGAATACATGATGATGACTACAGTACTTTGGGACCTAAAAGTTTACTTCATAGAAAGATAACTATTGCCTAACCCTATCAGAAATTACCGAGTGATAGCAGCATTACATGAATAGAAATCCACAGTTTGTGTTAGGAAACAGGTCAGACTGAACTGTTAAAATTACCCCTTTTGTGATGGTCAGTGCCTCTGAAAGCCTGGTACTGTGAGATCACACCAACAAGTGGCAACTTTCACCAACAGAAAATTTCATAAATGAAACCACAAGGAAAAAAAACCGGAATATTCCAATATTAACTATTTTTCAATTATCTTAGCAGTATGTTCACATTAAACATCAAATAGATCAAATGCACACCAGCTGTCACCAAAATAGTCCAGGAAGAGTCTCTCAGTTATTAAAAGTCGCTCACCACACATACCTTAACAAGTCAGCAGAACATTCCACAGAACAACCAGAGTAACCCGTATTTCCTAACTGCGTACTTTCTCTACCACAGAACAGCAAGAGAGTATGTGGGTGTCTGTTTTGGGAATGCTACTGAACGCCTCCCTTCAATAACAAGTTACTATCAATTTAATGCTTTTTTTTTTTACAGTTGTCCAACCTTATAGTGTACAATTAAATACGTATTCTACAGCAAGTCTGTCCACAGAAGATCACATACTACACAAAAGGACTGGGAAAAAGTAACAAAGAGTGTTTTGAGAATTAGTGTGAGGCACTGATAATGTCTACAGATAGAAGATACTGCTAAAGATACTCTTAGCCCTAAGTGGAACTCTCTGGTTTTCACATGAAAACAAACATACACATCCACAAAAGGCTAGGTTGGGGGTTTTTTGTCATTGACATCTTCACCTGTCTGTCTCTGATGGTTCTGTCCAACAGTTGGGGTTGGAACTAGATGATCTCTAAGGTCTTTTCCAACCTAAACCATTGCAGGAATTCACTACCAAGTCAGGGCACGGTAAAGCCTAAAGGAGTCTTCAAGCTAGATATGGCTAGAGTTTTCCCTCAAGGAAAAAAAAGGTTCACATTCTTCCTCTAACCAGCACAAATGGCAAACCTGTTTTAATTCTGTGCAAAACCAAAAGCACCGAAAGATGCACACCCCTTGTTTAAACAAATGGAAGTACAGGTGCAGAACTGTCCAGTATGTATACAAAAAAAGCTGTAAAATAAGTTGTGTTATTAAAAGAAATAACACAAATCAACCGATTTTTTAAAAATTTATCAAAGGATGTCCCTGATATTTAGAACACCATGACAGCGAAAACAGACAATTGCCCTTGAAATCAAGTGTACTCAGAAATGTTTGGACACTCAGTCTTTGCATAAAACCTAGTATGTGTATTTACACACTACCATGCTGAAAGGGAAGTTTTAAATAATGTCAGAGAGGTGCTAATTAAGTTACATTTAGACTAGATTTCTCTGCCTGATGTCATCAGGAAATGACTCATACTGAGCAGTTCAAGGTGATCAGGGTGGTGGGCTGGCATAGATGCTTTTTACCTCTAGAGGTCTGTGTGCACAAAGCCCGTCTCAACTGGGCAGAGCTATCAGTGTCTGACAAGAACCAAACTATCTCCAACTGCATCCAAAAACTGGAATCCAAAGGATTTCAGAGTTGGATGGAAGTTTCTGTGAGTGTTACCCATTATATATGGTTTTAACCATCCTATCTACCCACAATGAAATCATGTCTTCAAGAATTTTGAATATTTTCATAGCTTCTTAAAATATGTACTGTTCACACCCTTAGGTCAGCAGTTTCCATTTTCTGTACATATCACAAGACCTGCGGTGGCCTGTGTCATTGAAACTGAACTTTCAAAGGACTTAGAATAAAGAAACTGTGTTGAGTGCAGGTGTTATCATGATGGACTCAAGAGAAGAGATCATCTACATAGAATCCTAGAATCATCCACATTGGAAAAGACTCTTGGGATCATCAAGTCCAACCATCAACCCTACTCTACAAGTTCACCCCTAAACCATATCCCCCAACACTACATCTAAGCATCTTTTAAACTCATCTAGGGATGGTGAGTTAACCACCACCCTGGGGAGCCCAGAAGACTCAGTCTGTAGAAGCAATCACATTTCTAAATCAGTCCCAGCTGTCACTGAGTATCTGTAGAACTCTGAAGAGCAGTGGGCAATAGTTGCTTGCAGTCTTTCAATTACACTGACAGTGATCAGTACAATGTCATGCAGATATTCGGGCTAAGACCAGCCTCTAAAAATATTGTAGGGTGAGACAGTAAGGAATTACTTCAAGTTGTGTGAACAAAAAGTTGGCAAAACTTTTCTCTCTTCCCCCAACTTATTTAAAGGTGTTTACAAAGAAAAAACAAACAGACAAGCCCTTCTAAAACTAAAAACAACACTCCCCCCAAAAATACAAAATCCAAAGAAACCCAGATAAAAATAAAACCAAACCAAGAAACAACAGGTTTGCCTTTGGAGAGTTTATACAAATACTTGATTTAATTTATATTTCCTTGAGTTTGGGGATTAATTTTGGTTGAGAACTTGGATTCCAGATTAGCTATTTGTGTGGAAATGCTGTCACAGAGTATCACGGTTTTATGCATTCTCCTTCCCACCAATATGAGGAACATGTGCAAAGTCCCCCTTAGAAAGCATAAGCACAGAAGAAATGCTCCCTTTCATTATCTATTCACGAAAAGGGGGAAAAAGAGCTGGTTCCAGACTTCTTACACCCATAGATCTGCTGTTAGTGACACGTATAGATCAAGAAAGTTGGGGGGTGGTGTAAAAGGGGGCATGAAAGAAACTTCAAGCCTGTCACTGAAGTGGAAGTCCTTGTACAAAGGGCCGTGAGTTCATGCTCAGCAATTGATTTTCCGCTTTGGGCCAGCTTGGCTCCTACATCATGTCTCTGCTGCTGAATTCAGCATGGCTACAAGACCATGCTCCAGTACTGCGGCCAACTGGTACATCCGTTCTCCTGGGAACTGCACCAGTCTGGTGGCTCAATATTCCCTGGCCCAAGTTATCTTCCAGGCAGTAGATCAAACTTTGTCATGGACAAAAAAACCCGGACAGGAGAAATTTTATGTATTCCTTAATCTCATCAAAGCAGAGTAGTAATTGAAGGGAATTAGTTAGTTGGCACAGCCAGAACAGTCATGTGAGAGAGATCCCAAGGAGCACCTGGATTCACTTGATAAAGTAAAAAACACTCAGAAAAGCTAATTTTATTCAAAAATTGGTCTACGTGGACTTAAATCCTTTCTAGAACAGGGGAAGACAGGTAAGGTAGGTGTAAAACTAAAACATTGAGACCTCCAGCTTTTTGGAATGAGCCAGAGTTTTAGAAACTCATTTTCAATCTGTTGGCACAGTAAGTGTCTTTTGGTTACAAATTCCAGCATTCACGTGGGCACCACCTGCAGTGTTTTTCTGCATTTTATTTCTTCCTCAACAGCTTATCATCAAGGAGTCAACGTCCACATTGTTAATCTGCTTTGAAACAATGCAGCAATATTTAGTGAGGAGTGGATTAGAGAAACTGAGATCCAAGTCACACAGTCCTTCTCCACACAGTGTTGTTGGAGAAAAAAAAGACCACCCCAAACACCCAGAAAAATACATACTATGACATTCACTTTGCGTTCTGATGGTAACCTACAGTTTTAGAGAAAGCCATACTGGCTGAGGGAGCTGGGTCTCTTTAGCTTGGAGGAGACTGAGGGGTGACCTCATTAATGTTTATATAATATGTGAAGGGTGGGTGTCACAAGGATGGAGCCAGGCTCTGCTCAGCGTCATCTAATGATAGGACAAGGGGCAGTGGGTGTCAGCTGGAACATAGAAGGTTCCATATAAATATGAGAAGGAACGCCTTCAGTGAGGATGACAGGGCACTGAAATGGTCTGCCCAGGGGAGTTGTGGAGTCTCCTTCTCTGGAGATGTTTAAAACCTGCCTGGACATGTTCCTGTGTGACTTGGTCTAGGTGATCCTGCTGTGGCAGGGGGATAGGACTTGATGATCTTTCGAGGCCCCTTCCAATCCCTAATGTTCTGTGATTCTGTGACCTAGGTTAGAACAACATTTACACATTTTATCCTAAGGAATGAATTCTTTGTGCGATTAAGAGATTTTGCTGTTGTTTGTTTGTTCAGAGAAAAGTAATATAGGAAATAAATCACAGAATCATCAGGGATTGGAAGGGACCTCGAAAGATCATCCAGTCCAATCCCCCTACCACAGCAGGATCACCTAGATCAAGTCACACAGGAACATATCCGGGTGAGTTTCAAATGTCTCCAGTAAAGGAGACTCCACAACCCCACTGGGCAGTCCCTTCCAGTGCTCTGTCACCCACGCCAGGAAGACGTTCCTACTCATACTTATATGGAACCTCCTACATTCCAGCTGACACCCATTGCCCCTTGTCCTATTATTAGATGATGCTGAGCAGAGCCTGGCTCCATCCTCCTGACACCCACCCTTCACATATTTATAAGGAAGGCAGTTCTGTCCCTGGTCAAAGCCATACAGCAGCATCGCAGTATGGCAGGGGTTGGAAGAGACTTCTGGAGAACATCTAGTCCAAACCTTCTGCCAGAGACCTAGAAGAGCAGACTGCACAGGGACACATCCAGGCAGGTTTTGAACATGCCCACAGAATAGACTCCACAAGCTCTCCTTCAGCTCTGCACCAAGCTCAGCTTTGCTTTTCCTGCAGGACAGTGCAGAGTGCCACACAGCATATGTGAACATTGAGTTGATGAGGTCAGAGCTGGTAGAGTGATAAAAACATTCAGTACCAGTTAATGTTCTCAGTCCCTTCCCGTTGTTGCACAAGGTTTGTAAGAAGTAGCTTTTATCTGGATCAGAAGACAGCTGCCTCACCAGAGTACCTGTCCTGTTTGCATGCCGAGACCTTCACAAAAATCTCAGCTCAGAGCCAGAAGAGCAGATGGTGGTGGGGTAGGGGCGTAACAAGTGGAGCTGCAGCCAGTCCTTCCACCAGCTGCAGCTCACTGGTTTCCTGTGAAAACTGGGAGGGTCACATTGTCAGGAACAACCTGACTAATTGTTTTCTGCTGAGTGGTTTACAGCTGTTTGCTGTACCTTGAAATCACATGAATGTCGGACATAAGCAGTAAATCAACCTTTCTCTGACTTTCCTGTTTCCCCCAAAGCCCTTTGTACCCCATTCCTGGAACCCAGCCCTACTGATTTGAAATCCCAGCTGCTCCATCCCATCCCATCCGCTGCAGCTCTGAAACCTGAGCATCTCTGACACCACAACCCTGCTTCAGAGTCCCGATTTAATGCTCTTAGCTGGAAACAAATAAGAAGTAGAAACAAATTGAAAAAGAAAGGCAAAAAGAAAATCAAATTTGGAACAAAGCTGGACACAGCAACTCCTTCTAGTTTGGAAGGTGGGCACTGCCTGAGTTCTTTTTCGGGATTGGTTCGTAGCCAGAACCTCACACAGTGTCTCCTGCAGGCAAGGCTTTCTCTGTTAGGAGTCGTTCCTTAGCAGATGCAGAGCCTTGGGTAAGTTGTCTGGTGTGAAAGAGTTTAGGATGGGATGTGGAGGTGTCAGGAGGATGAAGTCTGAGGTGGCAGGAGATTCTAAAGGAGTAGGTATTACTGATGTTCATTATGGTCTCTATCAACCTGTTCTGAGCCTATGCTAACTCTTGTGATCTCAACAGCCGTTCCACTCTCTCTCTTGAGATGTCCTGAGGCACTTTAGTCTGTCCAGGAGAAAGTCTGTTCTTTCCTAGCATCACAAACCCCTCTTTCCTGTACCCACACGTTTGCCGCCGCAGAACTGCCGAGCTGTCACGCATACCCTGCGCTTGCTGTTCTGTTTTCTGACGCAGTCAGCAGAACTGGTCTAGTAAGTGAATAAAAGTTGTTCTCATTCTCTCCTTAGTTAAGCAGATCATTAAACTTTCTGTAGGGTACTTGAAGGTCCACACCAGCAGCTTCTGCCCTGCCTCGATTAGCTGAATTGTTGGCAGCTTCCACTTGAGCATCCTTTGGACAGGTTGCTCCTAACCTATGAAGGGCTGTGTGTTGGGGTTGTGAGGGCTGGCAAACCTGTGCTGGTGTTGGACTTGGGGAAAAGGAGACCTCTTAGGGGAAGTGGAAGCATAACAGTTTCTGGAGGATGCATGGCATGACCAGACAGAAGGTAAGTGGGCTTGCAAAGAGGTGGAGGGGAGCAAAGGTCGATTGCTCCTCTGATGGAACCTCTTTGATTTTACAGACAAGCCAACTCTTGATAATGTGGCAAGCGGCTCTCTCCAAGGGAGGAGACAGGTGAGACTAAGAGAGCAGTACTGGGACACAGTGGGATCACAGACCTGGAAGACTTGCAGGACTACGACATGCAGTCTAACTGGACACGAGGTTTGGTGATGCGGGAGTTGGAGGGACACTCTGAGCAGTACTGTAGTGGTCCTACATGGCACAAGCATGGCACAGACTTCTGCTTTTTTTGGATAACATTATTATTTCAGTATAGGTCACCATTCTGGATAACTGCTGGCATTTATTTAGATCATTAAGAAGATTTAAAGTGGAAAAACCTGTCCACAGCAGAGGTGGATGACACTGCACCATTTGCAGGTGTAGGGGAAAATGTACAATGACAACAGGACCAAGGAAATAACAAGAACTATTGGAGCCATATCATTGGATTATAAACCCATACACCTGGATTAGATCTGTAGAGAAATCATTTGTGCAAGTATGCAAAGAGACACCCACGAACACACTTTAAAACCTGGTGTCTGTTGTCCCATTGCTTAGCGACCTTACTCAACATTCTTCTCTGCTTTGCCATCACCTCTGCACGAATGTTGTACATTGTCATGGGCTGACATTACCCAGCTCTGAAGTATCTGCCTACTCTGATGTGTCAAATCAATCTGTGCCAGCTCTGGTGATGGGGTCACTGAGCAACAGCCAGTGGATCTGTCAAGTTCATGATCTGAGGAACAGGTCACAGCGGTCGCAAAGCAGGAGGAGACATTTCTATTAGTGACAGCTACAGCCCTCACAACCACTCTTAGCAAAAAACTGCCAAGAGACCCTTATGTCTCAAGATTAGATAGAGGGCTGCAGAAGATGATGCTTCAAAGATGAGAGAGAATACGGCTCACAACAAGCTCACGGCCATGCCTGCTGTAATAGAGAAAATTGAAGAGTCAGACTCTGGGCATCACTACCTGACAGCTCCACATCTGTGTCTCAGACTTGCCTGTCACAATAAAAACTAACACAAACCCCCTTCTCACTCACTTTGGTGTCTTATGTGAATAAGCTCCCAGCTCACACTCTCCATAATTCGTGCACACTACAGCAAAGCTAGAACTTCAGTAAGCTGTTTTGGAGGAAATCCATGTCAACACTAACCTTCAAAATGAATCAATGGAACAACAGCTCTCAGCTAAAAGGTTTTTGGGCTGAATTCAACCTACCTTCCATTTTCTTTTGCACACAGTATCCCAGGGCTTTGCTTTTTAACAGAACCACAGCGTGATGGGGGTTGGAAAGGACTTCTGGACATCATCTAGTCCAACCCCAGTGCCAGAGCAGGTTCATCGACAGCAAGCTGCACAGGAAAGATGAAGGCTTTCCTTCTAGTTTTCTTCTGTCTCTTATCATTTCCTCTATCCTATTACTCTTTAGGTCTTCCTCATCGGGATCACTTTGTAAATCAGAGGTAAGAAGGAATGAAGGTAAGAAGGAATCACTATGGGCTGCTTCTTTAAAAAGAGAATCTCCAAAAATCTCCTTGAAGAAGCCCCACAGGACTCCCAGTGCTCAAAGAAACTGTCAGGGTGAATGGGACAGCACAGAAAGTGGGACCTGACAGTACAGAGGACTCCTCTCCAGTGAGCAGCCACACTTTGGTGACATGAGCCAGGAGGGAGCTGGTAAGGATCTCCCAAGATTTTGTGGACCCTCAGATGCAGAGTGTGTGAATGTGATGAGTCTGGGGGAATGCCAGAATCCCCAGCTATGGGGAGAAGTTCAGACGGGTTCCCAGGGCTCCTTTTCCTGGGTGTCACACTCCTGACAGACAAAGAAAGGGAAGGGCAGATGTTTGGGAGGCACAAGATGATCTATAGGACAGTCTGAGGATTACTGTTCAGCGGGCTGTTATGGCTCTGTCCCTGAGGCTGCCCAACCCCAGGAGCCTGGGGTGAAGCCAAGCCAAGAAAGGACAGTTTCCTTTGTCTCCTTATCATCCTCCTGCATTGCCTGCAAACAGCTATGTGAACCCTGAGGATGGTTCCTGCTGTATATAAGGGAGGGGACAGGGGTGACCTCAATAGAAGCCATCCAGCAGTTCCTGACACAGCTGCATTTTGGCCAGATGAGGACAGCAGGCAGAGGATTACCCACTCCCTCAGGCAAAACACAATCTGCTGCTTCCAAGTTTTACTGCTTGTGAGTTCGACACATACCCAGCAGGCTTATGTTTAAACAGGCTTCACAAGAAGGAACTTCTTCCCAGTGAGGGTGGCAGAGCACTGGAACGGGCTGCCCAGGGGTGTTGTGGATTCTCCTTCTCCGGAGACATTTAGAACCCACCTGGATATGTTCCTGTGCGACTTGGTCTAGGCGATCCCGCTCTGGCAGGGGGATTGGACTGGATGATCTTTCAAGGTCCTTTCCAATCCCTAATGTTCTGTGATTCTGTGAAGCACAACTAACAGCAGAGGACCATAGACTTGCTTTCCCTTCTCAGCTTCAGTTTATTTGCTGTGATAATTAAAACCCCCAACTTTTCAACGAGCTACTCGGACAGTAGTGGCTGCTTCTGTGAGCTGACTCACCTGTGTCCCTCACCACGGGTCAGGGCAATGAGTACAGCCCCTACACTGGTGTATCGAGCGGGCTGTGACGTACGAAGAGAAGCAAAGGAGTACAGTGATTACACCAGACTAGGCGATGAGAACCTAAGGGAAGAGCGATCCCACCAACAAACACCGACAGCAGGTTAGTGGCTGAACTAAAGAGACTTCTTGGCTCTCACAGAAATAAAAATACTGTCTGGCACAAAGCAGCACTTTCTTTCCTGTGGCGGTTCTCCTGGCGTGTGTAACTCAGCCAGCTAAATCAAAGGTTTGAGAAAACAATAGTGTGTGAACAATCGGGAGGGGACGATAAGGTTCAGCTAATATTTGAAGAAAAGTGGGGAAAGCCCAAATTCTTCAGGAAGGTTATCGTGATGAGAAGGGAAAGAAAGAGCAGTCTTTATACTCCCAGTGTAGAACAGCCTCAACGGAGGCTGCAGAGCCTGAAGCTGGATGAAAAAAGAGGAGCTCAAGGGTTAGGAGGGCCATGAAGAAAGTGATAATTAAAACTGACCTTTAATTTTGGTCAAGGCTAGAAGGCAGTGGATAGAGTGGTTCCTGGAATTAACAGGTTAAAGTGTTTTCACCTGCACCAGCGTTAGTTACTGCAGTAGGACTTTAAGGTTTGGAGCTGGGGCTTTTTGAGGACAAGTAAACATATAGACACATCAACCTTGAGACAGTCTCTGCCCCAGGGACTTCCCAGTCTAGACTTAAAGCGTGATTCTGATGTTGAAAGCAGATAGGGAGTGGAAGATGTTTTACTGACACAGCCTGTTGTGCAAGAAGAGGACAGGAGGATCAGTGATTGAAAAGTGGAACAAAAAGGTTTGCCAATGCGAAGAGCAAAGTGCCTGCGGCCAGCGTGCCTGTGAGCAAGTGGGGAAAAGCCACGGAGAGCGAGGGAGAGGCAGAGGTGCACGTGAGGGGTGTAAAAGGACTACAGGGAACGACTCACACAGGGAGAACCGTGGATATAAATAGCAGATGAAACCAAGGAGCCTCCTTTTTGTTGTTCTGCCGCTCAAGGTGCAAGAGGGAAAGAGGAAGAACAGCTCCAGAGTTAAACACACGTTACAGCAGTTAGACACTGACCTTCTCCTCATTTCACTGGCAGAGGTTCCACCTAAATATGAGAAGGAACTTCTTCCCAGTGATGGTGACAGAGCACTGGAACGGGCTGCCCAGGGGGGTTGTGGAGTCTCCTTCTCTGGAGATGTTTAAAACCCGCCTGGATGTGTTCCTGTGTGACTTGCTCTAGGTGATCGTGCTGTGGCAGGGGGATTGGACTATATGATCTTTCGAGGTCCCTTCCAATCCCTAATATTCTGTGATTCTGTGTGACTTTGAGATCTTAGGTAAGTGATATGAAGGGTTGGGTTGCTTATGTAATCCTTTAGCCATAACAGTATATAATCTTCTAGACATAAACCTTGACCAAGTCTGGGACTAGTAATGGATCTAGCCACACCCTGACTCTCCTCTGACAAGGCATTCAGAGACCAAAGGTGTCTGTTCTGAACCTTGTGACCCAATGGGAGGGTGTCCATACCTCTACGTCTCCAGTCAGTGTGTAAATCATTCCAAATCTAGTCTATCTTGCTGTTTTTCCTGTATGCTTCTTCAATGTAGTAAGTGAGATTTACGCTTCCTGTTGAACTCAGCAAAGTTGCATTTTAATAATTCTCTTATTCTGTAAGTGATCTAAAAGATCTGTGACATTACATCTGAACTCAGGTAGTAGTTAGGAGAAATAACTCAGTGTTTTTAAAAATACAAGCATCTTGGTGTTGATTTTTGGTTATTCCTGTGGAATGTGCTAGTGATAAATAGGAACTCTAGATGGGAGAAAAAGAAGCCAGAACTGACTGAAGCAGAACTGTATTCCTTCCTCAGAAGTGGTTAAAGACTTTATCTGGCAGTCCATCACCGGTTGTGTGCTTTCCTTAGATATTGCACTTCCTTTGTTTAGTTTAGCATGGCTATTGGCTACCCTGCTGACGGAAGATGAGAGCTAACAAAGTGCACAAACAGTTTAGAAAAATATATGGCTCAAGTAGATATCGCGAAGAGCTGGATGAAGCTTAGCTTGCTTTTCATATAACTGTTTTAGTCACTAAAGTAATCCTCTTCCTGTTTCCTGCACTTTGTGACACTCCAAAGGGTCACAGGAACACCTTTGTGTTCTACAGCTCATCTCATACATAAGCGTGTCTTTCCTGTAGAGTCCAGAGATATTTTTATTAGAACATGGAGGCTCAAGAATAGGACAATAAGACACCAGCAAATTTCTGCTCTTTCAGCCTCTATTTCCAGTTATTGACAAGCCCTTGACCTTGCTAGTACAAGGTATCTGCATTAAACTTCTACAAGTAAAAATGGACAGCCCTCTGAAATTGAATTTAAAATAATTTCCATAAGGGCAGTTAATGTGCAAAATAGCAGTCTTTGAAGTGTCAAAATATTTTGAGATCTATTGCATTATACACCTCCTACCTCACTGCAGGACTTTGAACCTTCTTAAAGGTGCTACTAAATATATTGCAGTTTGGGATGAATTCTCAACAAGCCTGAACTGCAGCCTGGTTTTGCTTGAACTTCTAATTTATGATATTAATTTAAAGCTTGAAAAGTAAATGGCTAGGTCAGTCACAGCAGAGTGACTGTGATATTACGTAACCATCAGCTCTGAGCATTATCTGTGTGTAGCATTATCTGTGGTGCTACTGTACTTGCCTGCTGTTCCCAGGCCTGTTGGTAAAAGGGTCTTTTGTTTGCTTAGCTGTGGTGGGTTCAAGATCACAATTTAAAAAAAAGGGGGAAAAAAGCAGTGAGGTCTTGATGAGATCTTGGATAGAATTTACCAGACAATGGATAGCTTAGGAAAAATGAAAAAGGGTTTATTAACTCTCCAACTATATACAGAAAGCAGAAAGAAAAATTAAGCAAGTTGGTGCACACATGCCGTCACATATTCTGAAAAAAATACAATGGAAGATTACTACTGTATCAGTCCTTGTTTTGTTTTTTTTCATTAGAGAGTTGAGGGAAACATGTCAGTCAAGCAGAGAGGGGTACAACCACCCTCTATTCTATTCATTTGGAGAGACCCTTCAGGCCCCTTCTGCAGATGCTGAACCCTTGGCCGTTCCAGACCAACAAACTCTTCTATTCTTCAGTGTAGCTTCTCCAGCAAAATGCTGATTGAACAGGCCTGATTCCTCAGAACCTGGAACTGCATTCCTTGATGCAAGAGACATGCTTTCAGAAAGAACCTGGTCTCTCTTCCTTGGCCAGGATCTAAGGATTCTCTAGTCCTTCTGCTTCCTTCAGAACAGATAATTCACCTAAGCATGAAGGAATTCTCAGATGTCTTCTCTCCCCAATACTCGAGCATTGCCAGCTTTTCTCAGCAGCAGAAAATGACACTCTCTCTTCCTGCTGAACAACGGCTCAGAGATGGCAGTAACTGGCCAAATGGCTCTAGCGACATGTGGAGTTCCAAATGGTGACTGACTGCATGGCCGGCACCAGCAGGGGCCTCCCCCACATCACAAACATGTTGGAGAGTTCTATTCTCCTCCTGTCTCTCTTTCCTCCTGCCTCAGGTACAGCAGAAAGGGGAGTATTCTTCAGCTCACCACGGGTTGCTGGATGGTTGCCCCATGGTGGGGGAATCGACACTAGGGTCTTCCTTCTCTGGTTTGCGGTGCCAGGTTGGAGCTGGGGCTGGGCCGGGGCCTGTTCTCTTGGGCTGCCTAACTGAGGCAGAACAGGGGCCCGAGGTGGAGGGCAGCTGGGTTCCACCTTCCATCTCTGGGAGGGCAGTGTCCCCTCTCCCCAACCCAGAAGGGTGTGTGTAGTGGGGAGATGGAGCCCTGTGCCCTTGTACTGGGGCAAAGCCCCCAGAAGAGAGAAAAGGCAGGGCTGGGTTGTAAGCCCTCTTTTCTAGTGTCACCTAGTGCCCACCCCTCCCAGGACAGGTAGAACCTCATCTGAGGTTTACTTTAGGCCAGATATAAGGAGGAAGCTCTTCACTGTGAGACTGGTGGTGCATTGAAACAGACTGCCTGAGAAAGATGTGGATGCTCTGTCGCTGGAAGCACTTAAGGCCAGGCTGGGCAGGGTTTTGAGCAACCTGGTCTGGTGGGAATTGGAAATATGTGGTCTTTAAGGTTACTTCCCACCCAAACCATTCTGTGGTTTATTGAGCATTAATCATAGGTTCGATAAATCTGTAACCCACTTACAAAGTCTGCATATGACAAACTGTGTGATGGTTTTACAATTGCAATGGTGCCACGTGATGCCTTTTGCTTTTTCTTGAATGCCAAGTGTTTTGCCTGACAGGTTAGACTGTCATTGTCTTGGCTGCAGGATCCTCAAAAGTCAGTGCCTGCCTTCTTGAGGAAAATGTCATCTGCCAAGTACTAGAACAGGGCTGTGATTGATTTATTTTTAGGCTTTATTGGGTGTTTTTGCTCTTGCCTGTAGAGGACACTTACTCAGAACACAGGTAGTGTCTGTCACTTGAGGATGGTGTTTCATGAGCAGTTGTAGAAGACTAGAGAGCCAGAGATCGCTGGAGCCAGTGGCCTGTGAGTGGTCACACAAGCTTATTTGTTCACAGCCTGATTCTCACTAGAGGGCGTTGGTGGAGATCTTGGAGCTCTTTGTCTTCCAAATGCTGGCAGAAAAGTCCTGTGGGTAGAATCCGAACCCCCCACGAGATGGCTGTGCACTGCGATACTCTGGAATTTGCAAGTGTATAATTCTGCAGTGTTAACTTCCATGTTTAGGTGCACTGGTGACATGAATACTTTTAGCTGTAATTATAGTTCAAAGGAATATAAACCTTCTGATTCAGGAATTGAGTCAATCCCCACCTCCCAAACCAAATTGCTGTTCATGAGAAACGCACTACATACATGAGACGGAAGGAGCCATAGCAGCACAGTGTTGTGTGAGGTGCAGGCGGTGTGTAGTATGACAGACAGGTACTTGGTTTATCTACATGGAAGGCAGTATGAATTGTATTTTCCTAAAAAAAGACTAAGAATTATTTAAAATACAATCAGCGTTAAATGTTTTTCTGCTTATCTCCATTAAACGTTGCTCAGATTAAAAGGGATTTTCTGTAGGCTGTTTTATTCTTCAATCCCAGTTTTTGGAGTTTCTTCTAAATTTACTTTCTGCTGTTACAAGTGTTATGTTTTTGAGGCCTTGGAACATGAGCATATAACAGTTGACTATATGATTAACAGCTGTTTTAAGGGCCAGCCGTTACCAAAAATGCAGTGCACGAGCTGTATGTAGTTAAATGGACTTAAGAGTTTTTAACTGCAGTGAACTTGCTAATGGCCTCTGACAGAGACAAGGCTGCAAGGACAGTGCTTGAAGCATCTGCTAGGGAAACCAAATGGGCCAATGAAATCTGTTTCTTTTCTTCATTGAGCCTACATATCTAAAGAGCGTAACAGAGGTAACGGGGGTTCTTTTTACTAGGTTAGCGATAACTAGAAAATTACTTACAGGAGCACTGTGTGACAAACAAGGATGCTTAATGATTGGCTTTTGTGGTGTTAAAAATCAAGGACCTAATTGTGATATTTTTCTACTCCATGTTTTCTGAAATGTCAGAAGTGGATCCCTTTTGCTTTGTGGCTGCTCTGTGCCTATTGCTACAGGGAAGGGGAGCTGCAAGAGTGGTGCTCTTTAAGCCTGTAGACAGTCTGTTCATCATGCTGTGCTCTGCAGAGGTGTGGTCGCTAAACTAACCCAAGTTCTGATTCACACAGCCATTGCATACAGTGTAGTACGGAGTGTGCTTCATGGCTGTTTAACTTTAGCAAGGGACAGACTAGAAAGACAGAAGGCAAACCTGTGTGTAAATACCTCAGTCCAAGGGAAACAAAGTTATTGGCATTTTGTATGGCTGTGGCAGAAATAGACTTTGTCTTGTGTCCTACTTGTATTGTAATAACCTTGTCGCAAGAATTAATGAGTGCAGGCTGCATCATGGTTCTTATATGTCACCAGAAAAGAGCTTTTTGAAGTGATTTATTTGATTGTGGAATGATGTTACGGTAGCATTGTGAGTCTACGGTCGGTAGTAATTGTTCCTAAGTAAGGTTTATGGGCTCTGCTTTAGAGAGGGATTTCTATGCACTCATTTAGTGGTAGCTCTGTCCTGATTGTGTGCTTTTGAATAGCCAGCTGGCTGGTTAAGTGTCAAAACTACTTCTGTTGCATCATTGCTGACTCCTTTTTAGGTCAGCATTGCTACTAATAAATTCAATCTTCTCGATGTGTGTCAACATGCGGTTTTACATAAAAGTGCGAGCGTTCACTTCAGGATGACTTGTGTAGTTCAGATCTGTTTTCTGTCTCAAAGTGATGGGGGACTTTGGCAAGCAAGCATAGCCCTGTGTGTTACAGCTGTGTCGTGTGTGATTGCTTTTGTGCTCAGCCAGGTGCTTCATGACAATAGGTGGTTGCTCCTCCTCACAAGCAGCTTATTAGTTCATCTGAGGAGCTGTCATGCAATTAATAAAGATAATCTGAAAACTTTCTTCTGGCTCTGACCAGGGGACCATAGACACCAAGGATAGGGTGTCAGGCAAGCAGCTTCCTCTCATGAGTCTGAGTGGCTGTGGATTGGCATGTGCTTGTGAGGCGATGGGCCTGAGGACAACCAGAGCTAAAGGATAGTGTTTATGTGGACAATGGCTAGAAAACTTGAGCGTATCATCACTTGAACAGTGAGAATGAATGGACTTCAAGTGGAATTAGGCTTGGATTTAGATACTTTGGTATTTGGCCCAGGCACCTGCCCCCTGCAGTGCTGTTCTGCTCACAAACTGCAGAACTGATTATAGCAGCCAGTTGCTGCTGTTGTTTATAAACCAGCCTGCTTCTGCTGGGAGAGAATATGGAAGTCTTTGACGATGCTCATACCTTCCAGGCTTTTGAATGTCCTACCAAAATTACTTGACTTCCCCTCTGAGTGTTTTCTCCTTCCTGTACCACACTGCGGCAGGTACTTCTCATCCAGAGTGGAGGAGTAGACCTACAGTTTAAAGTTAGTCTTCAGCCTAGGATTAGACTTTTGTTGTTTCTACCACTGGGCTATTAATTGCCTTTTAATGTGTTCTTTGTCCAGGACAGGCATCAGAGCTACAGGGGAAGTCCTATGAGAGAGAGTGAGTAGGGTTTCCCATGGGCCATGGGGAAGCAGGTGTGAGTGAGCCAGCAGTTACCTTACCTTTTCAAATGGAGACACTGTGGTTCTTGTATAAAAGACTCAGCACCCAATCCCAGTTCTATTTTCACAAGTGTTAACTCTGCTGTCTCGTGGTGCTGGAGCATGCTACAGGCTGTAGTTTGGGCTCTGCCTTTCTTCTGTATGATGAGAAGGTCATGTTTTGCCACTGCTTTTGTGTGGGCCAGTTTCATCATTTATAACACCCGGTGTACCTGCAGTGCACTCAGAAAATGAACAGCTGCTCACTTGGACGCATAGTAAAATTAGGATTGGTGAAGCAAACAGGCATGAGAAGGAAACAAGCTCCAGATTTTCTGATCTATATAATTATATAGGAGAGTGATCTGAACTACTATTGTATTGTTTAGTGGGGAGCATGGGTGGGTTGGCAGTAACTGCAGACTGCAATGCCCAGGCAATGCCCCACGTGTACAGATAATGTACAGAATTTATTCTGGATATGGTAAGCTTTTGATTATGTGACATTTTATTTCAGGTCAGGTGTTTAGAAAGCAATTACACAGGTTATAAATGGCCAGATTTTTAGAATCTATTTTCCAGCAAGCACATGGTGATTGGGGGTGGGGGGACAGAGGGTGTTTCGTAGAGGGGAATGGTTTGGGGTTTTATACATAACACAATAAAGGGAGTTTTCAGCTGGGCAGCCATCTCCTCCTTCAGAGGAAATTTGCGGGATGATGTTTATGCTCATTTTAGTCATCAGAGGCGAAGTGCACAATAATGGTCATCTTGTGTTTCTACAATTGGAGGATATTTCTCATCATGAAGGAAGTCTCCAAGGTCAACAGCTACAATACCCGGAGAAGTTACGTCACAAAGCCACATCTGCACAAGACGGCTCTTTTCCTGCCCCCCCCTTTCCTCCTTTTGCACACGCGATCTCTCAGCCTAAGTGTTACTAACATCACTTACCAAGAACACCATAGGTTTGATTTGTACTTCTGTTTACAGTGCCATTTAAGCAATCCCTCTCAAAGGAGAAAAAACAAACCAGTATGAGTGGTTTTCCCCCTAAATTATTGAAAGTTTAATGATTGTCTTCTAATACCCTACACATTCTCAAACTCATTTTGTCCAGCTACTGCTTTTGCAGTCAGAATTATGTTGCATTGAGCTGATGGCAGCAATGGCACCTCCTGAATCTAGTTTGGGTCTTTATTTTTTCCTGGTTATCTTCTGTCATGTGGTAGTAGGGAGCATGGCAGCTTATGTGTCTGTGCTGAGCTGTACGTTTGTCAAGAAAGCTTTTGGCAGTTTAGCATGAGGGAAAAGAGAAGCCTACATCTAATTTTTTCATGTCATTGTGTATCTCAGTTTACTTAGAAAATGAATGTTTGTAGAACATGTAACACAGGAAACCCCAGATAGAATGCATTTCGCTCTATTTAGAAGGGGAGATTTTTGTGTATTCTTATATATAAAATGTCATAGAATCATAGAATCGTAGAATCATCGGGGATTGGAAGGGACCCCGAAAGATCATCTAGTCCAATCCCCCTGCCACAGCAGGATCACTTCACTGGAGAAGTTA